>JAKSZT010054561.1:5204525-5500100 GCA_026826555.1 Tolypeutes matacus | reverse complement strand
ATCTATCTATCTATCTATCTATCTATCTATCTATCTATCTATCTATCCCATCATCTAGCTCTATTTTCTAAACATTTGAGAATAGGTTGCATACATCATGCTCCTTGAACACACAATACTTCCACGTATATTTCTTCAGAACAAGGATATTTACTTATGTAACCATATTAAGTACAGTTACCAAGTTCAAGAAATTTAACATTGACATAAAGTATATAGTGCATAGTCTACTTTTTAAATCATCCCAGTACTGTCCTTTTGGACATTTTCTCCTCCATTATTAGATCCAGACGGAATCATGAATTGCATTTAATCGTCATTGTCTCTTTAGTCCCCTTTCTCTCTTTCTTTATGAATTATGGAAATATACATGCAACATAAAATTTCCCATCTCAGCCACTCGCAAATATATAATGCAGTGTCTCCAGGGGAAATGTAACCTTTTCTCTTTCTCAGTTTCCCACCTTCTGCCATGCACTTCTGGGAAAATCCCACTTTCCAGATGACAAGGATAGGATCTGGGGAAGGGATAGTACCCACTGCCTCTTCTTAAGGACAGCCCTCTGCCCTGCCATTCCTGCCAATTGTCCATCCAGCATCACACTTGGGGGTCTGGGGTGAGACTGGAGCTGGGGTTCAGAACATTCCTGGTGGATAGATGGATCAGAGATGTGCAGAAGGGGCAGGAGATCTGTGCCCATTGTGGGATGGGATCGGCCTCTGAGGGCATGGACAGTCACTTACCTGCCTCTGCCCCAGGGGCCAGGAGAAAGGCCAACAGGAACAGGAGTGGCTGCATCTTCTCAGGCAGGTGGCCCAGATCAGAGCTCCTGCTGCTGCTTCTTGCTGTCTTTTATCCCTCAGGAGAGGAAGGAGGTGTTGGTGAGCTCAGAAACCTCATGTTTCCCTCTGGTTTTGTGGTGCTTTGTCACTGAAGGCTTTCAAGGAAAGCTGTCCTTGACCCCCACTCCCACCACCTATGCCTGGTGACGTTCTCTGGGTGTTGTGTGAGAACTGTGCAGTCACCACCCGTCTGTACCCATAGCTGATGACTCAGAGCAAGCAGCTTGTTCCAGCATAGGGTAGGAGCCCAAGTGTACAAGGTGGGGACTGTAGGATGTGGTAGAGCCCAGTAGAGGTCCTGAAGCCCTAGAAACCTGAGCGGCAGTCCCAGTGATTGAGCCATAAGTACTTTCATTTCCATGCTGCTAAGTCCATCAGGAACCTAGCAGAAATGTACTTAGGCCCTTCTGTGTGCTAGGACCAAGTACATTGAAGACATGTGGAGGAGACAGAAACAGTGACGTGGTTATGGTGAGGGCCACTGCAGAGGGATGCATGAGGCAGTAACAGAATGTGGCCACTGTGTGCTAATCCCATGTAGCAGCCCACTCATCATCATAGTGTAATTCCTTGGAGATTTTTAACATTGTTTATTTAATTGCAAATGTTCAGAATGAAAGAGAACATCTCTCTTAATGTTTTTAACAACAAAAGTCCTGCACTTGACTTTTGTTGGCCTAACTTAACGAATCACATTGGCCCAATAGGTTGATTCTCCTGATTGACTTAAGCCCAGGTCATTCCTTCTGTAGGCAGGCTGGGGCCAGCCCCACCCAACCACCTGAATTAAGAACGGGAAAGGCCTGGAACCTGAGTTTGCTAAATTGCTGATACAATGTGAAGTGGGAAAGCATGGTGGGCGGCCAAGGGCTAATAATGGTCCTTTTAGTATTTTCTGTTTTCTGCCTTGACAGCCACTCTTCTGATGATAATAAATAATAATAACCCACAGTAAACATTTGTTAACAAACTGTGCTGATGATCTCATTATATTGAATATAAGGATCGCTGTTCCTACACAGCCTAAGCCCCATTCTGTTAAAAGAACAACTAAGTGACTATCTCTGAGTGATTGGATTTTGGTGATTTAAATTTTTATTCTTTATATTTTCTGTATTTTGCAGTTTTAAAATGAGGAATGTTAGGTATTAAAATATATAATTACAGCTTAAATTTTTTCCTTATCAGCAGTTAACCAACTACATTTATCAAATCTCTACTTTTTAGAATTTAGCTTGCCGAGTAGCAGATATTTTAAAAATAACTTCTGATTATAGTGTTAATATATGTTCATTAAGAAAATTGGGAAAGTAGAAAGGAAAAAACATCGGCCTACTTCACACAAAGACCTTCAAATACAAGCAGTGTGTTTTAAATACTTGTGATCACACTGGATACATTTATTCTCGCTTAACCTTACAATTTAAGTGTTTTCTCTATGCTCTTAAAAATCTATTAGTTAATATTACTACAGCTGCTTTTTCCTATTCAAAGTTAACTTGTAAGTAACTTATAAAAAGCTTATAAAATTGGAAAATTAAAAATATGTTAAGCAAAGAGAAAACAATGATCTGATTTCTTATCATTCATTGATAATCATCTTTAATATTTTGAAATGTGATCCAACATATTTTTCTACCATGTAAATATCTACTTTTTTTAAAAATTAAAAGGGGATTATGCTAAAAATAGGACTCTGAACCTTTTTATACCTAACAATATATGATGTACATTCTTTCCTGTCAGGACATCAGAATTGTAATAGCTGCCATTATTATTATTATTATTACTGTTATTATTCTCATTATTTTGCATGTGAAATTAAAAATGAAAACATAACTTATTTAATCCATCATCCATGGCTAGAGTTCAAGTTTGTTTATTTAAGAGGTATCCAGAAAATGAACCCAGGACCTTGTACATGGGAACCAGGTCCTCAACCACTTGAGCTATATCCACTACCCTGTAATATTTTTGTTAACATAAGTAGTACTTTGATGAGCAACCTCAATTGTGTATGTTCAGTTTTCCTAAGATAAATTCTTGGAGTGGGATTGCTAAATCAAAAATTGTGTGGAAATTTTGGCTTTTTGTTTATATTGAAAAATTGCTTTCCAGGAAGCTCATAGAAGTGAGTTGTGAATATAACATTTCCTAAACCCACAGCTGCATGAACTATTATCATTCTTTTTAATCATTGCCAGTCTGTAGGCAATAATGTTGTCTTTCTGTTGTAATTTGAATGTATCTGTAAACTAGGCATTTAATGTATGCATATACATCTATCAGTCATATATATATATATATTTATTTATTTATTTATTTATTTTAATTTTTTTAATTTTTTTATTTTACCGGGAGGTCCCGGGGATCGAACCCAGGTCCCTCCATATGGCAGACGGACACCCAACCATTTGAGCCACATCCACCTCCAATCATAGATATATTTTTAAATAAAATTTTATTGAAGTATATCATTCAGACATGAATGTACATAAACAATAATTGTATCGTAAAATTTGTGAATTCACAAAACAAACATGCATACCATCATACAAGACTCCCATACATCTCCCCACCACCACCATCTTGCATTGTTGTGAAACATTTGTTACAAATTATGAAAAACAATCATCAAAATATTACTACCCAATATAGTCCGTATCTTATGTTTACTGTATTTTCCCCCACCCCACACAATTATTAATACCCTATATTAGTATTATATATTTGTTAAAGTTGAAGAAAAAATGTTCTCATATTTGTCCCGTTAACCATAGTCCATCATCTACCACTGGATTCCCTGTGTTATACAGTCCCATGCTTTGTACAGTCTGTTCAAAGAATACATTCAGTGGCTCTCATTTTCATCACAGAGTAGTGCTGTCATCACCTCAGTCAATTTTTGAACCTTTTCATTACTCTACAAGGAAAACTCCCATACCTCCTTATGCCCCCCATTGTTGTCCCTTAGTATTGAAAAAAAAAATCTTCTTGCCATTGCTGCAAAATATTACAATATTATTGTTAACTACCATCCATAAGTTACAATAGTTGTAATTTCCTGTATATCACCATATTCTTAGCACTTTGTAAAAGAAGAACATTCTTATACTTACACTATTAACCACAATCTTCACCCACCACCAAAATCACTATGTTATACAGTCCCTAGATTATTCTCTAGTTTCCCTTTCAATTGGCATTTACATCCCCAGACTACCCCTTTCAGCCACAATCACATTTACAAATCAGCAGTCAGTGTTAGTTATACTCATTATAATGTGTTGCTTTCAACTCTATTCATTTCCACACTTTTACAATGAAACTTAAAAATAATGCTACATACATAAAGCATCAGCTCCCATTCTCAACCCACATTCTATTTCCTAGTAACGTACACTCTAGAATTTATCTCCTTGAGTTTACTCATCGTATTTAGTTCATATTAGTGAGACTATACAATACTTGTCCTTTTGTGTCTGGCTTTTTTCACTCAACATATATCCTCTAGGTTCATCCATGTTAACACATGCATCCCGATTTCATTTCTTCTTACAGCTGAATAGTATTCCATTGCGTATATATCACATTTTACTTATCCATTCATCAGTTGATGGACACTTGCGTTGGTTCCATATTTTAGCAATTGTGAATAATGCTGCTATGAACATTGATGTGCAAATGTCAGTTTGCACCCTTGCTTTCAGTTCTTCTGACTATATTCCTAGTAATGGGATTGCTGGAGCACAGGGTAGTTCTATATTTAGCTTCTTGAAGAACGTCCAAACTGTCTTCCACAGAGGCTGCACCATTCTACATTCCCACTAGCAGTGCAGGAGTGTTCCTTTCTCTCTACATCCTTTCCAGCACTTGTAGTTTTCAGTTTTTTTATTTTTTTATTTTTAAATAATGGCCATTCTATAAGGTATGAAATGGTATCTCATTGTAGATAAGATCTGCATTTCCCTAATAGTGATGTTGAACATTTTTTTTCATGTCCTTTTTGGCCATTTGTATGTCTTCTTTGGAGAAATGTCTATTCAAATCTTTTGCTCATTTTAAAATTGGGTTGTTTGTCTTTTTATCGAGTTGTGCATTTATAGAACATGGATATCAAACCCTTATTGGATATGTGATTTCCAAATATTTTATCCCATTGATTAGGCTGCCTTTTTACTTTCTTGGCAAAATCTTTTGAAGAACAAAAGTGTTTAATTTAGAGAAGGTTCCATTTATCTATTTTTTCTTTCGTTGCTTGTGCTTTGGGTGTAAGGTTTAAGAAACTACCACCTACCATAAGATCTTGATGTTTTCTTACATTTTCTTCTAGGAGTTTTATGGTTGTAGCTTTTATATTTAGGTCCTTGATCCATTTTGAGTTAATTTTTGTATAAGATGTGAGATAGGGGTCCTCTTTCTTTCTTTTGAATGTGGATATCCAGTGTTCCCAGCATCATATGTTGAATAGACTGTTCTGGCCCAACTGGGTGGGCTTGACAACCTTTTTAAAAATCACTTGACCATAGATGTGAGGGTCTATTTCTGAGTTCTTGGCTTTGTTCCATTGGTCCATCTGTCTAACTTTATGCCAGTACCATGCTGTTTTATTTATTTATTTTTACCAATGTAGCTAAGTAATATAACAGTCAAATATTTTTGATATGTCTTACATGCCTATTTATGTCTTTAGATAATTTTTTTCTGGTGATTCCTAAAAATCCTCCCAAACCACTGCATAATTCTTCATTGTGTGGATGTACTAAGGTTTATTTCTAGGTTGCTTTTAAAATTTGACAATTATAAATAACATTATGGTAAGCAATTTTGTGTACAAAGGCTTTTTTTCTTTCTCTATTCTGGTGCTATCACAGTTTAACTTTTCAGAAGGAGATTTCTGGATCATAGTATCAATATTGTGAAAATGTTAAAATAGAATAATTTATGTACTTGTATTTACCACAGGGACATTGAAAGAAAAATACATCTTGGCAATATCCTTCTGTTTGGGTATTGTTTTAAGGAGTCTTAAACCTTTGTGAATTTTTGACAATGCTACATATTATTTTTATGTTAATTATTACAGTTCAATACTATTTCCTCATTTTCATGGGTTTATCTTTTTGTATGACTAGCACCATGGACCCAGATTTCCAGTCAAGTGCTGGCAATTTAATGAAAATGAACATGAGCCTAAACCAACCAAACCTTGAGTTTCCAAAGCTTAGGGGGCCCTTAACCTCACATATACCCCTAGTCTGTGCCCACACCCTGCTCATTCACCCAGGGCTCTCCTCCTTTGTCTAGCTCACTCAGCCTACCAAATATTGGCACTGAGAAGTGGAGGGGTCCCTCAGCTCCTGCTCCCAGCCTCCTGCATTGACTCACTGCTCGCTACGGAAGTGTCTCGCTGCTCTCTTCTTTACTTTCACAGTCTCCAAAATGGAGGGAAGACTTTCTTGATGGCCTCTGATAGGAACATGATCAACGACCAAAAAAACCATGATTTTTGCTATATGCTTCTTTTCTCTGTTTTTTTTTAAATTATTATTAGAGGGGCTGTTCTTTGAAGTATATGATATTTCTTGGTAGTGATGCTTTCTCTCTCTCTCTCTCTCTCTCTCTCTCTCTCTTTAACTGAAAATATCTTTTAATCATAATTTAATAGCTCACGTTAGAGACAGTGATTCAGCCTCCAGTGAGGTTCCTGGGATCTGGGGCAGGGGGACTCAGCCTTCCTGTGGCTCAGGGCTGGCCTGGGAGCCCGTCCCTCCACACAGTTCCAATATTTCCTCTTTTGAATGGTGTTCCCATTTGATTCGTCTTGTCACAATTGTCCTACTTCTTGGCTAGCTAACCTTCAGTATGGGCTGAGGGATACATTGCCTTTGGTAACTGGTCTGGGCCCAAGGAATTAAGCGCTCTGAACCAGGCAGCTATGGCTGGGCAGCCTGCTTGAGTCTCTGTAAAGACAGGAACCCAAGAAAGATTTCAGAATGTGGTTTGTGACTTTAGGCAGTGTCTGAAGTCTACAGTGATGAGTTAAGGCTGGAGTGACTGGTTGAACTAAGTACAGCTCTATGGAAACTTCCCTGCTCAGTGTCTGGAGAGGGAAATTCTGCTGCCTTTAAATTGGAGAACGTCAGAGCTTTGTGACAACCCCTGCCCAGGCTGGCCACTGCTGGGAATTGTTAGGGCTCCCATAATTTCTCTCCCTGGCTTTAGCAGATTTGACAGCACCAGCTCCTCACACAGGAAGAGAGGCTAGAGGAGGGCACATTCAGGCCAGGCTTTCAGGCCCTACCCTTCCACTCCCAATCCTGCCCCACTTCCTGTTTAGATTCTTGAGTTGAGCTGGGGCCCAGAGCAGAGCCCCCCCCCCCCCCCAATGTGTTATGTTGATCATACTGAGAATGGAGGGGGCATTTTCTTTTAACTTTAAAAACTAGTCAAATGACCAAGGCCCCATAGGAGAGTCTTCCCAAATCCATTATGGCAATAAAAGTGTAAGGGAGAGGAGAGTTACCAAGGTGGCAGAAATGGGGAAAAGATTAATTTGATGTAGGCGTCTGCCTAAGGAAGAAACCCCACTCCACAAAAGGCTCAGTGGGGAGACTAAATTGTCTTCTTAGATGTGATCTAGAGGAGCCAAACTAAAAGGTGGTGACCCATGATTTAAGAATCTGTGTCTAAGTAAAATTTAGTAATAAAAACATATCTGGAAAAGAAGCTGTGGCTTATCAATTTGTTGAACAAATGAGACTATAACACCAACACCATAACACTGGCTAATATTTATCAAGCACTAGCAGTAGAGCCTCACCACCCTGTTGTGTCCACTACTGATATTTCCTCCATTTCACAGATGAGAAATCCAAGGCACTGAGAAGGTAAGTTATTTGTTTCACATCGCCCAGTTTGTAAGCATAGAGGGGAAGCAGGGATTAGAGTTCGGGAGTCTGATTCCAGAGCCTGTGTTTTTATCCAAGCCTCCATAAACTTCACTATTTCCTACCAGGTTCAAGGAATCTGGAGAAAAAATTAGGAGTTACTGAAGAATAAAAGTTTCTGTTATATTTCTGATGTGTGACTCTGTTTTTCTTAGAAGAAGAAGGTACCTCAGTGGCTACCATCTCTCGATGGAAAAGTTCATTTTGATCACCCACTTCCTTTGACTTCATTCTTAAAAAAATTTCTTTAAAACAATTTATTGAAGTATATCATTGATACATGAACATACATAAACTATAAGTGTTCAGTAAACATAATGAACCCACAAAACAAACATGCACAACATCATACAGGGCTCCCACACATTACCCCACCACAAATACTTTGCACTGTTGTGAAACATCTGTTAAGAAATTATGAAAGTGCATCGTCTAAGTATTACTACTAACTATCGTCCATATCTTACTCCCCTATCCTTTTTTTAAAAGGATTTATTTATTTACTTTTATCCATTTTTTACCCCTCTCCCCCTGTTTTGGCTGTTTTCATGTCCATTCGCTGGGCAACTCTCTGTGTCCATTTCCTGCCCTCTCTTCTCATCCTTCTCCTCCTGTATTCACTGGGATTCGATCCTCAGAATCTCTGATGTAGGAGAGAGGCATCCTACCGCCTGCACCACCTTAGTTTCTGGTTTTTTGGCACATCTAGTCTTGGCTCTCCCTTGAGTCACTCTCTGGTTATGTCACCATCTTGCTAGGTGGCGCGTAGGGCCTGGTGGCGCACCTGCTTGCGGGGCCTGGTGGTGCACCCATGTGCAGTGCCTGGCTGCCCAAGCACTTTCTATATTTTTCTTTTTTAAAATTTTTACCGGGAGGTCCCGGGGATCAGGTCCCTCCATATAAGAGATGGATGCCCAACCATTTGAGCCACATCCATCCCCCTGCTATATCTCTTAAGGTTGACCAAAGATATCTTAGAGTTACAGTCATTTCTCATACAGGATGGTCATATATTAAATCAGGCTTAATTTATCACCAGCATTCTAAAAGCCAGATCTAGGGAAAAAAACTAGGTCTGGGGACACATGCATGGTTTCTAATAGAGTGCATGTTTAGCCTACAAAATCAGGTCAGCGAGAATATTTGCATTGACTTCATTCTTTATTCCCCTGATGTCTTCCCCCAACATGTAGGAGAATATGCCTGACCCATGAGGGACAACCCCTTGGGCCTTTGTTTCTCACTGAACCACATCTGGTCTAATAGGCAGGGCTATTCCTTTTCAATAATGATGGTAGCAAAGTGACATGATATTCCTGCACTCATATGGCATCTAAATCTGCTGCTATAAACCTATTTGCCTGAATCTCAATTCTGTTATGTTATGGCAAATAAGAACCACAGGCCTAGGGAGCCTGAACTTGGTCCTAGCTGGTTTCATTGGAGCGTGAGACTGAGCCTTGTGGCTGAGAAGAAATCCCATCCTTAGTTAAGCATTGTCTCTGCATTCCTGTTAGGCTGGGTTGATAGCTAGAGTTTCTGGTACTTATGTGGCTTCAGAAATAGTTTTGAGGGAGAGACCTGTCAGTGAAGGAGGACCTAGGATGTGTTTCAGCATGAGGAGGGTGGTGCTCCTATCTCACCTCTGCAGTGGTAAGGATGGGAGAAGGCAGGAATGGAGAAAGAAAGCTGTCAACGGGACAGATATATGTTGATGAAGTTTCCAGAGTTTTGGTATCCACTAGAAATCCCTTTAATTTCCCTCTGTTACCTACCCAAAGCACTGCCTAACCTCTAGCACCATCGCCAACAAAAAGGGGGAAGAACAAAGTCTGAATTGGTTTGGGGATGATTCAGTAAAAACCTCTCGTGGGTAGAGGTCTGGGGTGATGAGTAGAGAGAGGACTCTAAGGAAGGGAGAGAAGTGGGCTTAGGTGAGAACAGTATTCCCATTCTTACCAAATCAAGGACACATGTAACTCCTGTGGGCAAGTGGAATAAAGACTCAGAAAAAAGTAAATTGCATTTCTGGAAGAGAGCAATGTGCTGAGTTATGAGTTCCCTTTGATGTGACCTTGGGTCATACTCAAAAAAGAGGCGCCCCCTCCCCCCAGACCAGAGATGGGAATGTTTATTTCCCCAGGATCTTAGCCCACCAAGGCCACTTCCCTTCCCCAAAGCATTTAGTTCCCACAGCACCTGAAGGTCACGACTTTACATTTTGGAGACGATGGGCTCTTTCTCTTCCCATCTTGCTCAGGGGCTAGTGCGGTTTACTAATTTACTGTGTCTGTACGGGATGTGGCAAATGGTTTGGTTTGAGGTAGGTAAGAGGGCCATCACAGAATCACTTACCAGAACCAGCAGTATATGTTTGCAAAACTGGTGGGTCATTCTCTTTCTCACTGTCTCACAGTCAGGGCAGGTGTAACAGAGTGTTTAGCATTTGGAAACTAATTCACACCTAAGAATTCTTGTGTCCTGTCCCCTATCCTTCATTTTAGTTTGTCAGGTGAGAGTTGTAGATAACTCTTCCGCTACTTAGATCTTCTGTTTCTGGCCAAAAACTCACGAGTGAACAAAGCTGAAGATCTGGACTGTTCAAGCCAGCCTTTCAAAATCTGCCCCAGGTATTGCAGGAAACTGATGGGCCTCTGAGAGCACTCTGCCAATGAAACTGAGGCAAGGCATACTTCCTGATTATATTATTCTCCCTGTGCTCCCTATGCGGCATCATTTGCCAGAATCTCCACATGGGACTGCAAAACTCTGGACATTCTTTATGTTCCCTTGTCTCAGGTTTCTAAGCTGAAAGACTGAGGATCTGTTCCTGGGCCATATTTAATTCCCCAAGGCATAGAATACCACCCATGAGGCTTTTAGGGGTCAGCTCTCCAGCCATTTGGCATCATATGCTAGGACTTTGGCTGAGTGGTTACTGGTGTCTCAAATGTCTGCACTCCACTCCTACATGATACCCAGACGCTCCTGAGGAAATATGGGGATGGGAATCAGTCGGACACACCAGCGTGTGTCCCTTGGTTGGCCCTTTTCTCTTCAGCAATCTCATCTTCGCCTCAGTCCTCACAAGGGCAGGGGGGTGGTCAGGCTGCTTTCTTGTCCCCACAGAGAGTATAACAGCTGAAAAGGGAAGTAGAGCCTTTGCCCAAGAGGGTGCCCAGTGCTGGTGAATTAATTCCCACCTGATTTGTACAAGGAAAAGTGGGCTAGGGGAGGAGTGCATCATACTTATCCTCAAAAATTTTTCAAGCTGTTATATGGCAACAGAATTAGCTGCTTTAGACAGAAAACAATTAAGGGGGAATCAGTAGGCAAAAGGCGTTACTACTAACCCTTACTCTAATAGATTCTAAAGCTTTTAAAAGGGGCTTTATATATGTTAACTCATTGAATTCTCCACTTTTTGTATGACAGCTATCATTAGCCATGTTTAAAAATTAAACACTCAGAGATATTAAATTATGTGCCTAATGATGGTTGCAGAGTGTACACACACACACACACACACACACACAAACACAAACACATGACTGCCAAGCTGTAAGCTTTCTTCTCTACCACACTTGGATGTGATGGCAGCCACATTGGGCAGATTTCAGCTCAGAAAGGGGAATGTCTGACAATTAGCATTGTCTTGGAATGGCTGCTAGTGTGAACCCAGCCACATCCTCTCCAGGATGCTGTTGGAATAGAGTTTGAAAAATATTTTAGTTAGGACTGGGAGGTTGTTATGATGTGGGCATAATAGAACATTGTGTATGTGAATCCTTATGCTTCATTTCTTTCCATAAAAAATGTATTAAAGTATATCATTCCTATGTGAACATATATAACAATAAGTGTACAGTAAAAGTTGTGAATTTAAAAAACAAACATGCATATCATCGTACAGGGCTCCCATATATTACCCACCACCAACACCTTGCATTATTGCAAAACATTTGTTACAAGCTATGAAAGAGCACTGTCAAAATAGCATTACTTAGTGGCAAAATATTACTGCTTAGTGGCAAAGCCCCAGGATGTGTACATCCATTGCAGGTGATGAGCCACACTAATGAAAGATGTTTATGTGGGATGTTGTGGGAGGTGTGGAACATGGGAATCCCTGTAATTTTTGTGTAACATTTATGTAATCTAAGCATCTTTAAAAAAAAAAAAATTTACATTAGGAAAAAAAAAAAGCCATTGATTATATACTTTGGACAAATCATATAGTATGTGAATATATCATAATAAAACTGCTTAATAAACAAATAATTGTGTAAGAATAGCCAAAAATAACAGCTATGTACAGCAGGGAAAATAGATTGAAAGGTGAGGAATCTTCTTGTTTGTCTGTATTTTGTTTATTATTATTGAAATAATGAAAATGCTGTAATGATGATAGAAGTGATGAATGCATAACTATGTGATTATACCAAATACCATTGATTGTACACTTTGGATAAACTGTATGCTTTATTAATATGCATCAATAAAATAGATCTGTTTATATAAAAAATATTACTATTGCTCATATCTTACATTTAGTATATTTTCCCCCCAACCTACCTGATTATTAATACTTTATATTAGTATTATATATTTGTTATAGTTCATGAGAAAACATTCTTATATTTGTTCTGTAACCACAGTCTATTTTCCACCATAGGATTCCCTGTGTTATACAGCCCATGCTTTGTACAATCCTTTCAAAGTGTATATGCAGTGGCTCTTAATTTCATCACAGAGTTGTGCTGTCATCACCTCAGTAAATTTTAGAACATTTTTATTACTCAGAAAGGAAAAAGCCCAAACCTCCTCATACCCCCCATGGTTGTCCCTTAGATTGGTATATCTTCTTTGCCATTGCTGCAAAATATTACAATATTACTGGTTAACTATCATCCATAAGCTACATTAGCTATAATCTACCATATTCTTAACACTTTGTAAAAGAACATTCTTATATTTATACTATTAATCACAATCTTCATCTACCACCAAAATCACTAAGAGCCCTTGCAGTTCTGAAGTTTTCTCTCTCAGTTGGAAAAGACTTGACCGGAGAGTTGAAGACAGGGCCTTCGGTCCAGTTATGTGGCTATATTACCTCTTTCTGGGTCTCATTTTCCTCATCTAGCAAAAGAGAATGTGAGCTATAGCAGAGGCCTTAAAACTTTTAAAATCAAAGAACCCTTTCCTCAAATTGCTTATTATGTGCCAGGGTAACTTTTTGAAATTATACACACACATGCACAGACACATACACACGCATGTATATGTGTACATGTGTTTGTGTATGCATATATATTTGTGTGTGCTCATGTGCATAGTTGTCATATGTTTTCATACCTTCATTTCCCCATTTTAAGCGTGGTATTGGTATATCTTAGGCTCAGGAGTATTTTCAGCCCTAGAACAGAAGCTGTGCTCTTCAATCATGTGAAAGTGATCATTAAAATACTTTATTCAAAACTGTTTGTAAGCAACTAGATGTGAGAGGGCATGCCTTAGGGGATAATAGGAGGCCAGAGGGAGAAATTTACCCCTTGCAAAAATGAGTTTGTTATCTGTGGTGTGTGTTTTTTGGTCAGGGATTACTCATCCGTGGCTGTAATCTAGACTTAACTCCAAAGCAGTGCCCCAGATTGGTGTGAAGACTTGGGAAGGGATGGCACAGAGGGGCCCAGGTTCAACAAAGAGTCACATATACCATGTGTACCCCCAAGCTAAGAGCTTCCCAGCTGTGAAGGGTCATTGTGGGCTTGGAGAGTAAGGATGTAGCAGTAACCACGATGGCCTGTGAGTTAGAAGCTGTTCTCCATTTTTTGGTCCTATGTGAACCTCCTTGAATCTGGTGAGATTTAAGGAAGATAAGGAAATGTGGTATCTCTTGCATACCAGTGTTTATACTCCATAGGGTACTCAAGATGTAAAACATAAAGTAATGGCTGCCCTAGTTGTGTTTATCCTCCTGCATTCCTCCTTCATCCAGGGGTGGGCTCCACTGAGACCAGAAAGTCTCCAAATCATTTCCAATCCCATACACTGCTGTTCTGGGGCCAAATGTGACAATGCATGTGAAAACTAACTTGAAATACAAATGAATGTTAGCCTCAAACAAGTTGGTTTTCATTTTTGTGGGTTTCCCGCCCAGCTTCAGGCCAATCTGACTCATCTAGACTGAGGAAAGAGACTAGGGGTATTCTGTTGAAAGTCCTTTATGAGTGCTTCACGAGATCACAGGTGTTGCCTGCTGTGTTCTCTTCTGAATCTCCAGTGCCTGGCCCTTAGTGAATGCTCAGTATCTATTTGTTTGCTGTCTGATGGCAAAAGTAGTGCTTTCCAGAACTGCAGAGAACCCCTTACTCAAAGGGCAGCCATAGCCCAGGTGGCCACAGGGGAGACTTAGACTAGAGGGCAGGCTGCCACCAGTGACCAAGACAGGCTGAAAAGGGCCAAGGCTGTTGAGTGAATAGCTCAGCTGCCCAGGTATAAGGTAGAGCCAAGAGCTCTGGGGAAAGACCCACCTGTCCTCTAGGACCCTGCTCTGGAGACAGCAGAATCTGACCCCTCATAGCCCCTCTCAGTCATGCCTGTCCCACTAGAATGAGCATGGCCTCAGGGAGCCCTGGGTGAAGTAGGACTGAGGGGGGTTGGCTCAGGTCAGGTCATCAGGAGGGGCAGGAGCTGGTGCTAGGGGACCTCTATGTGACTCTCAGGGTCAAGTGGAGCAAGGAGAGAGCAGGGGGCCAGGGGGGCTGCAGGGTGATCAGGGCTCTGAGAAGGACAGGGCTTGGCAAAGCAGGACTGAGGAGCATGGGTGGGACTGAGCAGCAGCCCTCAGCTTCCCAGTCTTCTGAGCTTCTGGCTGCCCTGATTAGGTAAGATACTTCCTCTCTGCCTGGATTTCTTCCTCTCCCCAGTGGGGTAGAGATAGAGACCTGGGGGTTTCCTGCGGTGGCCTCTTGGTTTCCAGAGTTCCTTGGGTTATACCCCCCAGCCCTTCCTCACTTCTGCTCTTCTTGCTGTGAAATTGAAATTGTAGAGCAGAGATGGAATGGAGCAGCTTGGAGGACACATAAAGTCTGGCCTGAGACCCAGGGCCAGAGAAGTTCAGTGTTTCCTGAGGAGCAGGAAAAGGAGCAGTCTCAGCTTTTTCCTGAGCTCAGACTCAGCCCTAGTAAAGGGCCAGTGGAGAAGAGTAAAGCTGACTAACAACACTCATGAGGTTGGTGCGGAACTGGTGGGAGGTGGGGGAAGAGGAGGAAGCAGAAAACAGAGGAGAAGTGTGAACAGAGTGACCAGAGGCAGGCCTGGCACACACCTGGTACCCTGTGAATCAAGGAGAAACCAGTCATTTTCACTCTCCAGATGATACTTTTTTAAGACTCTAGCAGCCACCACCCACCAAAGTCTGGCTTCTTTCCCAAAGAAAATGGTCGATCCCAGAGGGAGCCCAATTCAATCCCTGCTGTCAGTGGTCTGTTTATCCAAGGCAGGAAGCTCAGGATCTTGGTAAAGACCTGTAAATGTGTCCAATTTTTTGTCCTGGGCCTGGGCCACACTGTTACACCCGAGGGGACCCAGAGCGTCCTGTGGACAGAGACGGGAAGGACTGAGCCCCTTCTCCTTCTGATGCTGCCCTCTTGCTACCCAAGGCCGGGGTGGGAGGTCTCTGTCAGTGGGCTGTGTGTGTGCGAGACCAGAAGCAGGGCAGGCTTTAGAGAACCTCCCTGGGTCTCAGCTTCCTCTGAGAGCTGGGAAGAACAGCCCTTGGTCTGTAGACCTTTCTTAAGCACACAGGTTTAGAAGAGTTCTGTCCTAGGGATATTAAAGCCCCAGAGTTTCCTGAAAATTTCTGTTCTCCATCTTTCCTTGTATTTAGTAAATTTCTCAGACTCATTTGAAGCCTTCTGGTGCCTGGAATGACTGGGAAATATGCTTTGGAACCTGCCAAGTCCTTATTTTCCAGACCTGGCACAACATAGGTACTCAGTGAATATTTGTTGGCTGCATGAGGAATTGCATCCAAGTAGCCTCTGGTTGAGGGTTGATTGCCATATGGCTGGAGGGATTAGGGTAGCTGGGAAGACTGGGCTTGACAAAATCCTTTGGCTCAACTGTGAAGAGAGTGGAGCTTCCAAGGCTCTGGGAATGGACCAGAGGGGCCTTGATACTGAGCCAAGGCACAGCTGCATGCTATAGGGAAAATGATCCCTCTTGCTCTGGGACCAACTGGGCCTAGGTCTTCTTTCCAGGAGCATCATGTAGGAGGAGGATGAGAGTAGGGTTTGAGGAACTAGGATAAATGTGACCTGGACTTATCCCAGGTCCAGATGACAGGTCCCACTCTACAAAGCCTTATCTCTGAGCTGCCCTTTTTGGGGGGAATTCAATTGTTTTTATTTTCAGTTCCTATCCACTTCCTCCTAGGAAAACTCACTTTCCAGATAGCAAGAATAAGACCTGAGTAGTGCATGGAAGAAACGGGGCCTTAGGGCACAGTTGGCGTCCCCATAAAAGCTAATGGTGTGTTACCCAGCATCTGACTTGGTGGCCTGAGGATGGGATTGTAGCTGGGCTTCAGAACATTCCTAGTGATGAACAAGAGGCAAAGCCAGCATGTGACAGAGTAAAATGACAAAGCAGAATGGAAAATGTTTTGTGTCCACAGTAGTATGGCCTCTGAGGGTAAGGACATGCCACTGGCCCAGGGCTGGGGCAGGGGGTGGTGAGCAGAAGAAAGGTCAATTACAGAACTGGCTGCATCTTCCCTGGGAGGCTGCTTGGGTCAGAGCTGCCGGTGTTTCCTCCTTCCAAATTTTTGGCTCCTGAGAGGAAGGAAGGAAAGGTGGGTCCAGTGATCTCATTCCTTTCTCCTTGGCTGTATTAGTGTCATCATACTGGGTGGCCTGTGAATGCTCCCCCACCCATGCCTGTTGGCTTCTCTGGCATAGGCTAAGTAGAACAAAGCACTGCTGAGGACAGTATGACACAACAGGAGAATTCATTTCAGGAACATTTTTTTGAGGGCCTGCTCTGGGATAGACTCAAGGAGGTTCTTAGAGACCTGACAGTCTGGCCGAAGCATATCAGTGATTAGAGCTCTATCGTACAGCAGGATAAGGACTATGGTAGAAAGTGCAAAGGGGGCACGTTAAATTGGCAGCTACTTGCTGCCCTTAATGCAAATTCCATTGCCTATCTTCCCACCATCAAAGATTCATTCCTCCGATATTTTTAGAGACCTTATATAGATGTAAATATACAGTAGGAAAGGGAACTTTCCTATTCCTATCATTTTGAACAACATCCTAGACCTGAGTTTTATTGGGTCAATGAATGTCAAGAAAGTTCCCATATGCGTGATGCCAAATGAAGGAGGAATAAAAGCTGGTCACTAAACAATAACACCTGGTCCATAAAGATTCTCTGTCCTCTGTCCGGGAATCACATCACTGATGTCCCTGGGTCTCAGTAAATATTTGCTCAACCAATGACCCTCATGTTGGTGCAAGTATGACACAAGAGAGAAAAGTCATGGAGATGAAAGCAACCTAATCCCAATTCTGTTTAACACAAAAACAAGAACAAGAAAGAACATACTAAAATTTTAATGGTAATTATCTCTGCATGCAAAGATTCTTGATGATTTTAAGTTGTCTCTTTTACGTATTCTGTATTTAATAAGTTTTCTGTCATGAATATGTATGCATTTCTCTTATAATCAGAACACACTTTTTTTCCTACTGTAAACACACTGCTCATCAATATCAAACTTTTGTCAAAGCTGCTATGTTTTTCCAGGTTAGTGTTCAGTTAGTAATAAATAAAACGACTTTTCTAGAAATAGAAGTAATATGTGCTCATTATAGAAAATTTGGAAAATGTAAAAATGTGGATAAAGGGAACAAATCCACTTAAATCTACCTTCCAAAGACAAGCACTGTTAACATGATGAGTTTCCTTCTGATGTAGTTTTCTACATACATTTTTAAAAGTTGTGAACTTACTGTTTATACTTTTACTGTCTTTTATCATGTAATATTACAACATAAGCATTTCTCCATGCTATTAAATATCTAATGGAAATTATCTTTGAACTTATTCCCCATAAATATTTAATGTATGAGTAATTTATAAAAATTTATTAAAGTAACTACAAATAAACTATGATAACAGGAAAAAATTAATATCACTGGATCTTTCGCCATCTAGTTACAACTACCAATGATTTTGTGTACATTTCAACAGATTTTTCCTATACAAATATGGACATTTTGAAAGATAAAAATAAGATTATGCCACACATAAGATTTTGTAACCTGCTTTTTAAAAAACGTAATCATATATGACTATCAGAAAATATTACTATATATCATTAAGTGGCTGCTTGTATTTTGTCATTTGAACGTGGCACGTAAACTTAACAAAATTAACTTAATGAGTCCCCTTTTGCTTTATATTATAATTGCTCCCATTTTTTATTGCTAGTATATGCAACAGTGTAATGAACAACCTTTATACGCTTGTCCCATTTTCTGAGGATAAGTATGTAATGTGAGTTTGCTAGTTCAAATCCTAATTGCATGTGTAACTTATTGTATATATTAACAATTGTTTTCCAAAAAGATTTACCAATTTATGTACTCAGTATCAGGAAATCTGTATGGCAAATTCTACACATACAGCCCTATGGTAAATATTGTCATATTTTTTTAGTCTTTGCCGGTCTGTTAATCTAAAACGTTATCTTTACGTGTTAATAATTTTTCCTTTTTGTGAGTGAGGGAGAGTGAATAGTCAATTAATATTTTAGCCTGGTTTTCTATAGGGTTCCTAAGGATCATATTTTATGTGTTTTAATACTCTATTGTGTGAATATATCATAGTTAACTTTTCCCACTTTGTTAGACTGTTTCTAATTGTTGGCAATTTTAATGTTGAGAAGAGCATCTTCATGTTGAAAATTTATTGCATGTGTGAATGTGTTTCAGGTTCTGTCCCAGAAGTAGAATCATTGTGTCATAGAAGGTAAACATTTAAATATCTTGATATTGACTTATTTAACTGTCTCTCCTTTTTCTTCTGAAACTTACTAGGGAAAAAAGAAGATATCAGGAGTCCAGGACCATCAACCATTTTTTGTTTTTTACCCTGCCCCCATCATTATCATAGAGCAATACTATTTCATCATTGTGTCTTTCAACTTTGGGATCTTAACTTTATTCCAGAAGCATAGGGATGTGTTTCCCTGCTGGTGCTAGCAATTTATGTGAAGGAACAAGAGCCTAAACTCTCCACTCATGAGAAGATAGGTGCTCTCTCTTTTGTTGCAGCCTGGGTTCCACTTCTTCTGGTCAGAACAGCTCCCTTTGGCATCTTTCTCAAGCCTTTCTCTTTCCTTTTCCCATTGCTTGTTGGCCTTACCATCAAATGTTGGTGGTTTGAAGCATCCCTTAACTACTCATATATTTTTCTAGTATAAGTGGTCTCCCAAATCTGGAAAAGGGAATCTTTAAAATTCAGGAAGAAGATAAGATCCCAAAGTCTGGAAAGAGCTTATACACCAGATTGGATGAGCTTTTTATTGGAAGTCTTCCCTGCAGTAAAGCAAGCTGTGATAAGATTTGGAGATTGCTCACTGATTACATTTAACTGTCTTCTTACATGTGGCCAGGACAAAAGCCACATAAAAAATGTAGTCACCAAAATATTTTCTTTGTTGTTATGAGGCAAAGAATAACTGCCAAAATGATAGGGCAGTGATGTGGCAAATAATTATAATGCCCTTGACAACAGAAATTTAATTAAGACAAAAAAGAATAAATACAAAGGTGATACCTTGACTTCTATCTTCAGTTACAGCAGACTAGGTTATTCAAACCAATGCTTTGAATGGGAACAATTTAAAATACTCAGGAAAACCCACTTTTAAACGTTGATGATCAGACAAGATAGTGATGATGAACTGTCAGGTCAAATTTTGGGCTTAATTCTGAAACCCAGAAAGGTAAGCAGAAGTTAAGACAACCCAAGCTGTTTTCTTTGCCCTGAGGGCACTTGCAGATATAAATGATGTTGGCCTGTGGCTTTGGTGATTTCTTAGGGTAAGAGGGACAAAAGTCAAGGCCACAGACCCAATCAACATGGGGAGTCTAATGAGAAACCTTCATCATATTAATCTGGGGTCCCAGGGACTACCTTTAGAATAAAGTGAAGCAGAGCTAAATCTCCTCCCAGCACTGAAGACAGCCTTGGTGCTGAAGAAAACAGGAGACAACAGAGAAAAGGGAAAAACAACCTGATTCTGAGAAGCTTTGGCCAAGGGCCAACCTTCATGAAGATTCACAGCCTAGGTCTCACTGAGTGGATAGTTCAGGGAAAATCAAACATGGTCTTGGATCTTAGGTGGTTTAGAAGGGAAATGCCCCAGGTGCCAGGCAGCAGCAATTGCAAATACTCTTTGGAAGACGTTTGCTTTCTTTTTAGCCTTGGGAATCCTTCCACCTGCCTTCTCTCCCTACACACAAAATCTTTTAAAGAGAAACAAGCTGCACATAATCAAAATACCCAAGAATACAGGAAAAGAAGACACTATGAATGAGAGTCAGCAGAAATAACTAACAGGCACAGATCAGCAAGTATTTGAGATTTTTAAAATTATCTGGCAAATATTATATAATACAATCTTAAAAATAACTGCAGTAAACAGGGAAATGCGAAGAATGTCATAACAGACTTGATAAAGAACCAAACAGCCCAAATTAAAAAGAAATTAACAGAATTAAAATCATAATGGATTGCTAGAAGATTGAAGACAGCAGAAAAGAGAATTATTAACTGGAAGAAAGATCAGAAGAAATTATTAGAATTTAGTATGGAAAACCCAAAACTAGTCTAGTAACTAGAAACTATTAAAGGAAAATTAGCATTGTGTATATAAAATGACAACCACAATTTCTAATGGTGTTTGAAAAATAAAGGGTTGAAATTAAAATACAAAACTACATAGGTGCTCTGTGCAATAGACAGGTTCCAAAAGTTGAAAGTAAAAGAAAGGAAATGGATATATCATATTTATAAGATTAATTATTATTAATAATAGACAAAACTGACTTTTAGGCCAAAGTATCTGTAAAGATAAATAAGGTCATTTCACAAACAGTAAAAAAGCTCAATTTATCAGGAAGATATGGGGATTTTAGATTATTTTATTATTTTTTAAGATGATGATTTATACATGGTGTGACTATGCTACTTTGTTAATGGACTGATTTGTATGGTAAGGCTTTGTCAGTTGAACATGGTACCCCAAGACACAGATCCTACACTTGTAAAGGCCAGTTAATATCATATTGTGTTTCACGGACACAGTCTGCTTTATTAACAGTAACTAACTGTTCTTTAATACATAATCACAAAGAAAAGCATGGGAGAAAATGGTCTTCCTCGTAACAAGTCCATTCACTTGGCTGGAAAATGATGTGGCTTGAGCCTTCCCGGCTAGCTTACCACTGACATGTCTGGGTGAGAGGTATAGAATTTTGTTTAAGTTCTTATTGGCTGTTTTCTTGTGGTTTTTGAAAAGTGATTTCAAAATCTATGGGATTTTTCGAAGCAATCTCAAGTAGTGGGAGTTTTGAGACACTCCAGCAGAGCAGAGTCACAGAGGTAAGAATCTGGGGTTTGGCAGGACTTCTTAGAATCAAGTCTCTGAGTTGAGAAGCAGAGTCGTGTAACTGCCAGTGTGGGTCAAGGCATATGAAGGATTTCAAATTCTAATATACCTAATTTCAAGGCCAGAATATATATGCATATATATGTAACAAAAATCTGAAGAACTCCAAAGAGAGAGATACATCCACCATCATCTCAGGAATTGGAAAAATAAGTTGACAAAAAAAATCAGTAAGGATATAGATTATAAAAATACAACAGTCTTTATGAAAAACTGTGGAATGTGCTAAAACGTAAAAACTTATAGTCTAAAATTGACATATCACAAATAAACTGAAATTAATAAGCTGACCATATATCTCAAAAAGTAGATATTAAAAGTGAATAAACTCAATGACGTAGAGGGAAGAAATAAGAAAATATAGAAATTCATGAAATAGCCAAATATGCAATCGAGAGGCTTAACACAGCAAATGTTAATTCTTTGAAAAGGCTAATAAAATTGATAAACATCTGGAAATACTAATCAAGAGAAAAAGAGAGAAGGTACAAATATTTAACACCAGGAACTGAGAAAGGAATATTTTTACAAATGTTGAAGATCATTAAAAGATAAGCCAAGGATATTATAATAAACTTCATGCTAATAAATTTGAAAATTTAGACAAAATAGAAATAACATTCTCTAACACTGTCTCAGGAAGAAACTGCAAATTTGAGTAAACCCAACACTATCAAAGAAATTGCACCAGTAGTCAGAATTTTTTCCACATAGAAAAAATGATCTACATGGTTTTCTATTAATTTCTACTAAAATTTAAGGAAGGAAGATGTTTAATTTCCTACGAACTGTTTCAGAAAAGAGAAAAAAGAGGAACATTACCCATTTTTAAAAAAGATTTATTTTATTTATTTATTTCTCCCCACCCCCTCGTTGTTTGCACTTGCTGTGTCTGTTTGTCTTCTTTGTTTCTTTAGGAGGCACTGGGAACTGAATCTGGGACCTCCGATATGGAAAGGAGGCACCTATTCACTTGAGCCACCTCTGTTCCCTGCTTTGTTGTGTCTCTCATTATGTTTTTCTTCTTGTGTCTCTTGTTGTGTCATCTTGTGTCAGCTTGCTGTGCTTGCCTGTCACTTCAACTTGCTGTCTTGCTCATCTTCTTTAGGAGGAACCAGGAAACTCCGCTCCCTGCTTTGTTGTGTCTCTCATTATGTTTTTCTTCTTGTATCTCTTACTGCACCAGCTTGCCATGCCTGCCTGTCACGCCTGCTCGCTGTCTTCTTTAGGAGGCATCGGGAACCGAACCAGGGACCTCCCGTGTGGTAGGCAGGAGCTCAATCGCTTAAGTCATATCTGCTTCCCTCCATTTCTTTCTTTCTTTTTTCTTTTTTTTTCCAGGGGAGAGCATGACCACAGTCCCCCATTACCACAACTTATGCAGTCAAGTTTCTCACATTTGGAGAAATCGCAGGGGTCAGCACATCTGGAGTGCAATGGATAAGCCTTGCCCTGGGAAAACCACTTTCAAGATCAACTAAGTAATCTTTTAGCAAACCAAAATGGAAACAAATATCCTTAACCTAATAAAGAGTATCTGTAAAACCTACCTAAACCATTTAATCATCTCCTCATCTAGTGGGAAGTCCAAGTTCTTCAGCTGTCCCACAAGAATGTCAAAAAGCCCTTCTTTCAGGAGTCTTTTCATACAGTCTGCTCTGCTGGTATTCTCCAGCCAGCTCTCTTCCTTGGGCAGGTTTGAAGAAGAGAACGTCCCTGTTATAATTCCCAGCCTCTGTCCTCAATCCAGCACTGGTTCAAGATTAAGACTCCTTTAATTCAGTGCACTGTGGTGATTAATTTGTAGCTGTAGCAGGTGATTGCAGTTTGTGTTTGTGGGCTGGACAAGGTGAGGTTTCCGTCTTAACACATCTACTAACCTTGAGCTTTGCTTACTTGCTGATGTCCAAAAGGACAGGCTAATTTTGACTTAATGTATGGCAGTGGCCAGGGTTCCAGGCTAGATTGCCTGCTGGGGACATGAGTGCGGCCACTGCCATGTTCCAGCTGCTCCCAGGAGCCCTGCTTTTCAGTTGTCATGTGGGCTGGGCAGATGAGGGGCGGGCAACCCCCTCTCTTCCTCTTCTGTGGGGCTCTTGTGATGGAGGTCCCATGTTGCCCAGAAATTTTGGTGGAAATAGCTCTTTTAGATTCTATTTGTGCCTTCTCTCTCCGACTAGTGCTCAAGCATGAGTCTGAGGGTTGAAAGGGAACTTCACTTCAAGGATAGACACACAGACATATTTTAAATGGCTCCTTCTATCCAGTCTTGAGTGATTACTTATAGATCATGCTTGTGTGACCCTGGGTGGAATCTCCAGGCCTTTTTGAGATCTGATGAATTTAACTCAATGTTCAATCCCACTGCCGGTGGAAGTTCCAGAGCTTTCAGGACTCCTCGAGTTGTTCCTGGGCTTGTGCCTCCATGGTCTCTTGCTTCCGTGTGTGCAGCCTCTGCTCAGGGCCATGTCAGCTCTGATGTGAATTGCAGCCTTGTCTCAGTTTCCATCAAGTGTCCCATCCACATGAATTTATGAATATAGAGAATTTATGAAGACAAAGGAAGAACAGGGTTAACAATGTAAAAGGTAAACAGTTCAAAAGGTAGGATAGGCCTCCCTCTCTTTAGGATGCCCACTGGCTGCCCCAGTGCTGCGGAGTTTTACTAGTTCTTCATCATACCCAGACCCAGTGTCCAATCTGATGGCCAAAGGCTATCCCACTAATAACCCTTCCTTTTCTTTTTGCATCTCCTTCCTTTTAGGATAAAAAAGTCACAACATAATTTGTTAAAAACAAAACAAGGGAAGCGGCTGTGGCTCAATCAGTAGGGCTCCCGTTTACCATATGGGAGGCCCCGGGTTCGGTTCCCGGGGCCTCCTGGTGAAGGCGAGCCCGCCCGCACGGCGTGGTTAGCTGACCCAGCGAGCACAAGCAGCAAGGGGGGGATAAATGAATAAATAAATAAAATCTTAAAAAAAAAAAACAACAACAAACAAACAAAATAATGACTCCCCTTTTTCTCATGGAGAGCAGTTTCTTCGTTTTTTCCTAGCTCCTCCATGGCTGCTAATCTCCTTGCCCATTGAGACTCACATGCTCTAAGAAGGATTTTCAAGGTATGATCTCAAAGAGAGTTCCCTCCCCAAGAGAAATTCTGGTGTCAGCCTTTAGGAAAATTACTTTTTTTTCCTACCACAAAGCTCAAGTATGAACAGCTCTCTTTTCCCTTTGAAGGAGTTAATTTCCTGGAGGCTCCTGGTTTTGAAAGCACTAAACTCCTGGAGTCCCACCCCCTAAATCCTCCTGAGCTGCTTGGGCATGTCTGAATTTGGGGTAGGGGTTGCAGAGCACAACATGGAACCTCCTTTCTATAAGTAAACTTAGGATTATCTATATTACTTGCCCTCATTAAAAATAATCTCTTTTTATTGTAACATAAAATTGACTGTTTTAACCATTTTAAAGTGTATTATTCACTGGCACTGAATATATTTACAATATTGTGCAACCATCACCACTATTCAGTTCCAGAACTATTTCATCACCCTTAATGGAAACCCCTTACCCATTAAAAGCAGCCACTCTCCATTAGTGCTCTCCCCACCCACACCCAGCCCCTGACAACCACAAATCTACTTTCTGTCTCTGTGGTTTTGCTTATTCTGTATATTTAATATAAATGACTTCTTTCATTAGCATAATGTTTTCAAGGTTTACTCATATTGTGGTGCATATCATTACTTAATTCTGTTTTTATGACTGATGAATATTCTAGTGCATGGATATACCACATTTTGTTTTTCCATTCATTTGGGTTGCTTCATTTGTTTTTTTCTACCTTTTGGCTATTGTGAATAGTCCTGCTATGAATGTTAGTGTACAAGTTTTGGTTTGAACACCTGTTTCCTATTATTTTGGTGTATATACTTAGGAGTGGAATTGATGATCATTCCATATTTAACTTGTCGGGAAACTACTAAACATTTTCATAGCAGCTGCACCATTCTCATTTCCACTTGCAATGTACAAGGGTCCTAATTTATTCACAGCCTTACTGAACTTGTCATTTACTATTTTAAAATTATAGCTATTGTAGTGAGTGTGAAGTGGTATCCCATTGTGGTTTTGATTTGTATTTCTCTAATGGATAATGATGTTGAGCATCTTTTCTTGTGCTTATTAGCCATTTGTATATCTTCTTTGGAAAAATGGCTACTCAAGTTCTTTGCCCATTTTTTTATTGGGATGCTTGTCTTTTTGTTGTTGAGTTATAAGAATTCTTTAAATATTCTGGATACTAGGTCCTTATAAAATATATGGCTTGCAAATATTTTCTCCCATTCTGTGGGCTGTCTTTTCACCTTCTTGATGGTGTCTTTGATGCATAAATTTTAAACGTTTTAGTAAAGTCCATTTTACGTATTTATTTTTTGTCTTGCTTGTGCTTTTGGTTTCATATCTAAGAAGCCACTGTCAAATCCATAGGACATACCCTTATATTTTGTCCTAAGAGCTTTATAGATTTGGCTCTTATATTTAGGTCACTGATCCACTTTGAGTTAATTTTATATACGGTGTGGGGTAATGGTCCAACTTCATACTTTTGTATGTGGATATCCAGTTCTTGCAGCACCATTTGTTGAAGAGACTATTATTTCCCCTATTAAAAGATATCTGAGTTTCCCAGCCGCTAAAGCAATTATCACACAATGGGTTGGCTTAAAATAACAGGAATTTATTGGCTCACAGTTATGAGGCTAGGAGAAGTCCAAAATAGTCAGCAAGGCTATGTCTTCTCTCCAAAGATGGTGGTGTGCTAGGGCTGGCTGCCAGCGATCCTTGGGTTCTTGGGTTTTCTGTCACATGGCAATGCACAAGGCAGTATCTTCTCCTTTCTCTTTACCATTCCGTTCACTTTTAGTTTCTTGCTTCTCATGGCTTTCTCTCTCTCTTTCTCTCTCTGTCTGAATTTCATTCTACTATTAAAGGACTCCAGTAATCTGGATTGAAACCATACTGATTCAGTTGCCCACACCTCAACTAAAATAATATCTTCAAAAGGTCCCATTTTCAATGGGTTCCCACCTACAGGAATGGATCAAGATTAACAACATGCTTTTCTGGGGTACATAATTCAATCCTTAACAAATGGTCTTGGTACTCGATGAAAATCAGTTTACCATAGATGTTTGAGTTCGTTTCTTGACTTTCAATTCTCTTCCACTGATCTATATGTCTATCCTTATGCTAGCACTACAGTGTTTTGATTAATGTAGTTTTGTATTTGTAATAAATTATGAAATCAGGAAGTTGAGTACTCCAACTTTGTTCTTTTTCAAGATTGCTTTGGCTATTTGGGGTTCCTTGCAATTCCATATGAATTTGGAGATTGGCTTTTCTATTTCTGCAAAAAGGTTGTTGGGATTTTGTTAAGGATTGCCTTGAAACTGCAGATCACTTTGGAGAGTATTGTCATCTTAATATTAAATCTTCCAATACATGAACACAGCTGATTTTCCATGTATTTAGGTTATCTTTAATGTCTTTCAGGAGTGTTTTGTAGTTTTCAGCATACAAGTCTTGCACTTCTTTGATTAATTTTATTCCTAAGTATTTTATTCTTTTTGATAGTGTTGTAAATGGAATTGTTTTTTAATTTTCACTTTGGATTTTTCATTGCTATTGACTAGAAATACAACTGATGTTTTCTACACCTGCTATTAAGTTGGACTATTTCTTCTGATATCTCTTTCCTGTCTTTTCAGTTGTTGCCCCATTCTATACGAGGTTGCCACTCCATTTTTGGACTCAGATGAAACAGTGCACTCTGTGACATGGAACCTGGTTTTCTGAGTGGCAACCAAGGGACCAGAGACCAGATGATACAACCCAGAAGTGCAAGGAATTAGCTTCCCACAGAGTAAACGTTGCCAACAGGAAGCAAGAGATGAGGGGAAGTCATGCAAATTAATTTCTCCTCTTGTCTTAATTCTGTGGATTACTCTAAGGTGCATTTCCTCTGAGGACAGAAGTTTCTTCCCTCCCTCCCTCCCTCCCTCCCACTTTCCTTCCTCCCTCCCTCCCTTCCTTCCTTCCAAATAAATCATTGCCACATTTAATCCTGGCCTCAGTAGTCATGGTGGGACAAGTACCTTTTTTTTTTTTCTCTCCCCTGACCCTTGCACTCACTGTCTGCTCTCTGTGTCCATTCGCTGTGTGTTATTTCCGTGTCTGCTTGTCTTTTTGTCTCACCTTTTTTTTTTTTTTTTCTCTTTAGGAGGCACCGGGAACTGATCCCGGGACCTCTGGTGTGGGAGAGAGGCACTCAATTGCATGAGCCACCTCCTCTCCCTGGTCTGCTGTATCTCTCTCACTGTCTCTCCTCTGCGTTTCCCTTTGTTTTGTCATCTTGCTGCACCAGTTCAGCTCTCCACGGGGTGCGGGCCAGCTTGCCTTCACCAGGACGTCCCAGGAATAGAATCCGGGGCCTCCCATATGGTAGGTGGGAGCCCAATCACTTGAGCCCCATCTGCTTCCCACAAGTACCATTTTTGACATTTCTTCCTTGTATCTCTGACTGGAAGTTATAGCTCAGAGAGAGTCCTCATAAATTACAAACAAGATATTTCCCCTGGATATCCTTCCATTAAAACGTTTCTCCTTGTGATGTCTCCTCCTAGTAATCTTTGGATATTTTTCCCCTCTGCCTGTCAAAGGTTTATGAAGAAGGGTATTTTCTTGCTCTCTTTTACAATGAATTTCTGGGCTCTGAGCAGGAATTTCACCTAAATATTTCCTATTGGTAGAAAGAAGACAGCATTGCAGCCTTATAAAGAGCATTCTGAGATTCTCAGCCCCATCGAGGAAAGAAAGCATCTCCTGTGCCTTCCAAGGGCAAAGCATCTCTGGGGGAAAATGGAATATCTATATTGGGAAATACTTCAGTGGTACAGAAAGAATTGGGGCTCAGTCCTCCAGAGTCACCAGAAAAAAAATCTGACTTCAAAGGAGGCAGTACTTTCCTGCACCTTCCTGCATACTCCATTCTTTCTGTTTTACAATTGGGGGATTGTCAACCATCCAAAGAGTAAGTGAATGTGCTCTAGGGTGTTTTCAGTGACAGCCTCAAGGGCACTGCCCATGCAGAGCTTTTATGCTGTCAAGGACTCCTGGGGATGAAAAGAGATGATGTTAAAGAGAAACAATGTGCAGTTGAAGGCATAGGGTGAATGTGGAGTGAAGAGGTCAGGAGTGGTTAGAAATAAATGGATAGTTCATAAATTACGTAGCAAACACCCAAAGACTGTTGAAGGACCAGTGGTTGAAAAGAGGTGACTTGCCAGGAGCTCCTTTGAAACTCCGGGAAATCGGCTTGAATGAATTCTTTAAAACTGATTAATTATCCCCAAGTGCATTTTTGTGTTTTTCTCAATCTAAGCAACAAAAGCTTCAGCTCTCATTTGCTGTCTTTTCTGGCTTTGCTGTCATCTCCTTTGCCTTTTTTATTAAAAAAATTCTTTTTTTATTACTTTTAAGTTATGTGAAGTGCAGTCCCCTTCCTGCATGCCACTGCCTCCAACCGTTAAGTTTCCTTTCCAGGAACTTCATGTTTTAAAAGTGAAAACAAATTGTGTTTTCTTTGGTTGCCTTTTTACATGAAGAACGAGTTTTCTCCTTTAGGAATTTCACTGGACTCCTTCTTTTCTATGTGATTTACATCCTAGTTATTATTTTGCTTTCATTGTATAAGGCAATGGTATACCACATGCTTGACTCTCCACATCAATCTTATCATCTGACATCTTGCTTCAGAGTACACATGATATATTCAGGGGATCCTGTAACAAGTAAACAATGGACAAATCGTGGGTGGGGTCCATATGTGAAGACCTTCTGCACTATGGCTTCCAGATGGAAGTAGACATGCCATGTGGCCAGAATTAGTCATAATATAAACCCTAATGCTCCTTGACAGTGCCCTAAATTTAGTAAAAATAAAGTAATGCTTTGCAAGTGTGTCATAAAAAAATGCAGAATGCTAGGGGGATGACTTAAGGCTGACAACTCATTTTGATTAGTCAATAACCACAAACTTCCAATTAACTGCTGTAACCACAGATGACCCTTCCAAGGTTCACTATGTTGAAAGAGCCGTTGATTTTCTACAAGCATCTTAGCCACAGCTGGAACCTCATAAAGACAAGATCACTGTGGGCCTTAGATAAAAAACAGGGATGCTAGTTCTTATAATGTTTGAGCCTTTCCATTGCTATGAGCTGATATGGAGGAAGCCATGTTATAGGTGCATTTGATAAACAGTCTCCAGGGAAGGGGTTTTACACAGTTTCAGATGGAGATGGAATTCCCAAATGTAGCCAAGTCTTTCTTTCAAAAAGCATGCATTAAGTACTTTCTATATGTGTGATACTCTACAAAGCACTGGGAATCAGATGGTGAGCACTAGCAGATTTCGTTTCTAATCTTGAGGAGTGAAACATATATTAACCAAAAAAACCCACACAGGTGTAGGATTATAAGTGTGGCAAATCCCCTGAAGGAAAAATAGTATTTTATAAGGGACCATGACAGGTTCACCTGACGTTTTTTAGGGGTCAGGAAAGAACTTCTTGAGGAAGTAATATTTGCCAGTCATGCAATCATACAGTTAAAGATGAAACGTTATATCTCACTCAAGCAATTACCTCAAGATAATCAGTCATCCAGAGGTTCTAGATATGAACATAAAAAATTCAAGAGCTTTCAAAATTTTTAAAGTTATTTCTGACTTTTCTTGAAAAATTAGGAGAGCATTATGATAAATAATGAGGAATTATGCCCCCAAATTGATTTATTCTATATGTGGCATTCAATGAAAACAACTGATAAATTAGTCTTTGAAAAATTAAATCTTTTGTTTCACCAAAGGCATCATAAATAAAGTGCAAAAAAAAAAACAACCAACCAACCAAACAAAAAGTTTGGATGGGGAATTGATATTTACCATTGCCTACCCAATGAAAAGGAATATATAAAGAGCTCTCTAAAATTATTAAGAAAAAAACCCACAAATGTAAATGTGCAAGGGCTATAACAGACAATTCGCAGAAAAGGAAACTCAAATGACCAATAAATATTCAAAAAGGTAATGATCCTCACAAATATTACCAGGGAAATGGTAATAAAAACTACTATGATTTACCATTTTATACCTCTTAGATTGACAAACATTAATACATTTTTCAATACACAGTAGTGTTGGGGGTATTAATTGAAACAATAACTTTGTAAATCAATTGGGCATATCTAATACAAGTGAAGGGGTGTATGTCCTATAACCCAGCAATTCCACTTTAGGGAAATACTTTAGGGAAATTTTTGCACATGTAAACATGGGGCATGCTGAAGAATGCTCATTGTATTATTTTTTAATTGGGAAAAAATGGGAAGCAACCTAAACGTCCTAAGACTAGACAACTTGTGTTATTTGTATACATCAGAATATTGTTCACCAGTTAAAATGAATGAACTATACTTACCTGTATCAACATGGATAAATAAAAAATATATATTATTGATTTTCAGACATGAAGGGTGCCCACAGGGTCACTGCTTGCCTATGTGGTGCTGCTATGTAAAGTAGAAACGGGCACCCCATTCCTCTAGACTGTTTGCTTCCTTTATTAGAAAATTATCACAATATACTGATAGAGTTAGAACAAGACATGTTGCTGAAATCTGTTGTAAGTTTTGCAATAATATATACAGGTCAACTGATGTCTGTGATGGGACAGTCTGTAAGTCCTGGTGTCTCTCATCAGGGAGAACAGGCTCTTCCCTTCGGCCCCTCCAACTGGAAGATATCGTAATGTTCATTTGGCAGGGTCTCGGATCACTAGCTAAGTCTCTCCCCTCATTAAGTCCTTATTCTTTGCCTGTCAGTAGCCTAAACATTTCCTTCCCCTTGTGAGTCTTTAAATGTCTTAAGACTTCTGGGGAAATGGTGGACTAAAAAGACACGGGACTCTCTTCTCTCCCAGAATAAAACCTAGAGAAAAGGCAGAAATGGCCTGGAAAAAAATCTTATAGGGTTTAGGACACCCAGGGAAGGCTGGAAACTGCCTAGAAGAGAGAGGGACAAAGGAAAAGAATTGTGACAGCAAAACTTAGTTAAAACCAGCAGCTTCTACTGCCGGTACCCTCCCCCACACTAAAGACACTTTTGAATTCTCATGCCTCTGGGCTGGCTACAGACAAAGAATTCCCCAGGGATCCACTGCCTAGGAAAGGGGAGAGAGAGGGACACAGCCTAAGGTTGGCTCAGCTTTGGACCCACAGATTTGGTCTGCTGTATCCCATGTGTCCTTCCACGCTTGGTGGGGCTGCACCATTGTTTGCCTTGGGAGCCAGCTCAGGACTAAAGAGATCCGACCCTTCCAATCTCCCTCTCTACTAACTGGGACTGATTATTGAGGACGCAGAGGGGAGTGGAGTTATTTCCTACCTGGGAAAAGGGAGGGAGCTGCCAGCGTAGGTTGGAGAACTATCTCTGAGAAAGTTTGAATTAAAAGACCCTTAAAAGCTAGAGGAAAACATGGGACTGTATGACATAGTGAACCCTGATGTGGATAATGACTGTGGTTGATGGTACAAATATGGGAATGTTCTTCCATGAACCAGAACAAATGTACATCACTGTTGTAGGGTGTTGATAGTGGGGTGGTAAGTGGGGAAAAATACAATGCAAACTATGGACTACAGTTTACAGTAATATTGTAATATTCTTTCATCAACTGTAACAAAGGTACCACACCAATGCTAAATGTCCATAATAGGGGGTGTGATGGTTAGGCTAATGTTTCAACTCCACCAGGTAATTGTGGCCAGGTGTTTGTTCCAGCAAGCACTAGGCTAATTGTAATACAAGAGCATTTATGGACTTCGATCACCAGTGAGTTTACTGTGTGGATGGCTGATTACATTTGTATCAATCAGGGAGATTGTATCTGCAATGGGTGACGCTTTTATCCAATCAGTTGAATGCCTTAAAAGGGGAAGTGATTTCAACATTCAGTGAGAATTTCCTAGCTTGTCTTTGGACAGCCAACTTCTCCCAGAAACTAATCAACGACCTTTCATCGGACTTTCATCATAGCCCCTGGTTTGCAGCCTGCCTGCGGAACCTGGACTTGTGCATTCCCACGGTTGTGTGAGAGACTCTTAAAATTTCATATTACTGACAGATATCTCCTGTTGACTCTGTTTCCCAAGAGAACATTGACTAATACAGGGCGGTATAAAGGGTATGGAGCTTTTCTTTTTGGAACAATTAAAATGTTCTACAATTGACTGTGGTGATGAGTGCACAACTCTGTGATTATACTGAGAGCCATTGATTGTACACTTTGGATGGATTGTATGGTGTGTGAATAAAACTGTTTTAAAAACAAAACAAAACAAAACAAAAAACAAAAAACAAACAAACAAAAAAGACCCTTAGCCTCCAGGTAGGAACATATATCACATTGATCCAGCCCATGTTGGATCAAACACACTCTGACCAGGCATTGAACTGAGAAGGCTGCCCAAGAGTGCCAGCTGCTGGAAGATCAAGGAAGTGAATGTGAGGAAATTAAAAGTAAGTAAGAGAGGCTTTTTATGGCCTTTATAGTCTCCATCCCAAAGGCCCTAGGAAGCAGGTCTGCAACCAATTAGTGGGGTCCAGATCCCAGTTTTGAGCAATTAATAGGGAAAATCTTAACGATCCAGGTTGAAGCAAGAATCAAAGAGCAGTAGTAACAAACAGCCTCCTGCCACTAAATCCCTATGAAAGAGAGAGAAATTGAGCATCTGAATAAACTACCATCCTAATCAGATGCCTAGACAGCAGCAAAAATTATGAACCTTATTAAGAAAATGGAAGACATGGCCCAAGAAAAGGAATATGTCAAAGCCCTAGAAGAGACACAAGATTTGAGACAACTAATTAATGAGGTGCACACACATTTCCAAAATCAAATTAATAAATTTAAAGACAATATGGCTAAAGAGATAAATGACATCAAGAAGACATTGAGGGAAGCGGCTGTGGCTCAATTGGTTGGGCTCCCGTTTACCATATGGGAGGCCTCGGGTTCGATTCCCCGGGCCTCCTGGTGAAGGCAAGCTCCCGTTCGGTACAGTGAGCTGGTGCAGCAAAATGACCCAACAAAGGGAGACAAGCAGACACAGCAAATGGACACAGCAAGCACAAGCAGCAAGGGGGAAATAAATAAAATAAATAAAAATAAATCTTAAAAAAAAAAGAAGACATTGAGCAAGCACAAAGAAGAATTTGACATCTTCAATAGAAAAGTAACAGAGCTCATGAGAATGAAAGACAAAATAGGCAATATAAAAAACACATTAAAGGGAAGCAGATGTGGCTCAGGTGATTGAGCTCCTGCCTACCATATGGGAGGTCCTGGGTTTAGTTCCTGGTGCCTAGAGAAGATGAGCAAGACAGTGAGCTGACATTATGGGCTGGCATAGTGAGCTGATGCAACAAGATGATGCAACAAGAGACACAAGGAGGCAAACATAATGAGAGACAAAACAAAAAGTAGGGAGTGAAGGTGGCTCAAGCGATTGGTACCTCCCTCCCACATGGGAAGTCCTGGGTTCAGTTCTTAGTGACTCTTTAAAAAAGAAGATGAGCACATAATGAACAGACACAGCAAGTGTAAACAACGAGGGGATAGGGAGAAATAAATTAATTAAAAGAAACACATTAGAGGCATGCAAGAGCAGTTTCAAAATGATAGAAGAAAGAATAAGTGGTACCAAAGACAGAACAGCTGAAATTGAAGAGAAAAAAGAACAGAGAGAGAAAAGAATGGAAAAATTGAGCAGGGGCTCAGGGAGTTGAATGACAACATGAAATGCAACAGCATACATGTCATGGGAGTTCCAGAAGGAAAACAGAAGGGAAAAGGGCAGAAAGAGTATCTAAGGAAATAATGGCTGAAAATTTCCAAACTCTCATGACAGAAATGAACATACATGTCCAAGAAGCACACTGTACCCCAATCAGAATAAAACCAAATAGACCTACTCCAAGAAACATACTACTCAGAATGTCAAATGTCAAAGATAAAGAGAAAATTCTGAGAGCAGCAAGGGAGAAGCAAACCATCACATACAAGGGATACCCAGTAAGACTTAGTATGGATTTCTCATCTGAAACCATGGAGGTGAGAAGACAGTGGTATGATACAATTAGAATACTAAAAGAGAAAAACTGCCAGCCAAGAATTCTTTATTCAGCAAAACTGTCCTTCAAATATGAAGGTGAGTATAAATTATTCACAAACAAACAGAAACTAAGAGAGTTCATAAAAAAGAATCTACCTTTGCAGGAAATATTAAAGGAAGCCTGAAAGAAAAACACAAGGAGAGAGAGGCTTGGAGGAGAGTAAAGAAGAAAGAATAGAAGAAAGGATAACTAAAAGAGTAAACAGACAGATGAAAATATGATATGACATATGAAAACCAAAGAATAAAATGTGGCAACTAAACATTGTCAGTGATTTACAGTATAGTTTACAATTTAGATGATACAGTTAAATAATTTTGATGATATTTACCATGTCCTGTGTCCATTACTGAAAGGTAATGAAAAGCCTTCCCCATGACCACCAAACATCCCATTAGATCTTGACTGTTCCTTTCTCCCCAGCCTCCCAGGGCCCATGATACCCCCCTCTCCTAACCCATGGAATGTCAAGATTCACAGTTGCATGCTCTGGGGATTTGAACCAGCACTTCCTAAACCATCCACCCCCCAGTGTTGTACCACCAAACCCAGGAACACCACCGCTCATCTGCCCCATCCCCCAACATGCAACCACACTCTATCCCTTTACCATAGATTATGTCCATATGGGAGATGGCTCAAAGCCTGCTCTTCTCTTACTCTCCTTTGTTAACCTATCTTTCAGACAATGGTTCTCAGAGACTGCTCACTTTCCTCAGTTCAGATCAGTGAGGTCATATACTGTTCATCCTTCAGTGCCTGGCTTGCTTCACTCAACATAAGGTCTTCAAGATTCATCCACGTTATTCCATGTGTTAGCACTTTGTTCCTTCTTACCGCTGAGTAATATTCCATTGTATGTATGTGCCACATTTTGCTTATCCATTCGTCTGTTGATGGGCACCGGGGCTGATTCCAACTTTTGGCAATGGTGAACAATGCCGCTATAAACATTGGTGTGCATATATCTGTTTGTATTTTTGTTTTCAGTTCTTCTGGGTATATACCCAGTAGTGGAATTGCTGGATCATACGGAAGATCTATTGCAAGTTTTCTGAGGAACCGCCAAACTGTCCTCCACAGTGGCTGGACCATACCGCAGTCCCACCAGCAGTGGATGAGGGTTCCTATTCCTCCACATCCTCTCCAACATTTAGTGTCTCCTGTTTTTTTAATAGCTGCCATTCTGATGGGTGTATTTTTACCCATAATAAAAAAAAAAAAAAAAAAAAAAAGAATAAAATGTGGAAGTAAATAATGCATTTACAGTAATATTATTGAATGCGAATGGATTAAACTCCCCAATCAAAAGATATAGGCTGACAGAATGGATTAAAAACCATGAGCCATCCATATGCTGCTTACAAGAGACATAACTTAGACCCAGAGATACAAATTGGCTGAAAGTGAAAGGTTGGAAAAAGATACTCCACACAAATAGTAACCAGAAAGGAGCAGGGGTAGTTATACTAATATCAGACAATACAGACTTTAAATGTAAAGAGGTTATGAAAGATACAGAAGGCCATTATATATTAGTAAAAAGGATGGTCCACCAGGAAGATATAATGGGAATAAATATCTATGTACCTAACCAGGGTGTCCCCAAAATATATGAGACAAACTCTGGCAAAACTGAAGGGAGAAATAGACATCTTTATAATAATTGTTGGAGACTTCAACACACCACTCACATCATTAGAAAGAACAACTAGACAGAAGATCAAAAAAGATACAGAGAACTTGAATGACATGATAAATGAGTTAGATCTAACAGACATACACAGTTCACTACACAAAACTCAACAGGTTATACATTCTTCCCTAGTGCCCAAGGATCTTTCTCCACATGTTAGATCACAATGCAGCTCTCAATAAATACAAAAAGATTTAAATTTTACAAAGCACCTTCTCAGATCATAATGGAATGAAACTGGAAATCAGTAATAGACAAGAAGGAGGTAAATTTGCAAATGTGTGGAGGCTAAAGAATCAGTGGGTCAAAGAAGAAATTGCAAGTGAAATCAGCATATATATTGAAACAAATGAAAACGAGAACAAAACTTATGGGATACAGCGAAGGCAGTCCTGAGAGGGAAATTTATAGCCCTAATACCTATATTTTTAAAAAATGCAGAAAAGGCATTTGACAAAATCCAGCATCCTTTCTTGATAAAAAACACTTTGAAAAATAGGAATAGAAGGAAAATTCCTCACTATGATAAAAGGCATGTATGAAAAACCCACAGCCAACATTTTACTCAATGGAGAAAGGTTGAAAGCTTTCCTTCTATGATCAGGAACAAGACAAGGATGCCCACTGTCACCATAGTTATTCAACATTGTACTGGAAGTGCTAGCTAGAGCAATTAGACAAGGAAAAAAAAAATTAAAGGCATCCAAATAGGAAAAAAGGAAGTAAAACTCTCACTATTTGTGGATGACATGATCCTATATTTAGAAAATTCTGAAATATGTACAACAAAGCTACTTGAGCTAATAAATGAGTTCAGCAAAGTGGCAGGATATAAGATCAACATGCAGAAATCAGTAATGTTTTTATACCCTAGTATTGAACAATCTGAGGAGGAAGTCAGGGAAAATATTCCATTTGTAAGAGCAGCAAAAAGACTCAAATACTTAGGAATCAATTTAACCAAAGAAGTACAGGACCTATATGTAGAAAACTAAAAAAACAATGCTAAAAGAAATAAAAGAAGACCTAAAGAAATGGAAAGACAATCCTTGTTCACGAATTGGAAAACAAAATATCGTGACGATGTCAATCCTACTCACACTGATCTATAGATTCAATGCAGTACCAACCAAAATTCCAACAGCCTACTTTACGGAAATAGAAAAGGCTGTCACCAAATTCATTTGGAATGGAAAGTGTGCCTAAACAGCCAAAAGCATTCTAAAAAAGAAGAGCGACATGGGAGGAATTTCACTGCCTGACTTTGAAACATTTTACAAAGCTACAGTGGTCAAAACAGCATGGTACTGGCATAAAGATAGACACATCGATCAGTGGAATAGAATTGAGAGTCCAGAAATAAACCCTCACCTCTCAGGCCAACAGATCTGTTTGCTCGTCTTCTTTAGGAAGCACTGGAAACCAAACCTGGGACCTCCCATGTGGGAGGCAAGTGCACAACTGCTTGAGCCACTTCCACTCCCTGCTGGTTGTTGCATCTGCTGGTTGCGGTGTCTGCTCCTTGTGGTATCTGCTGTTTGCAGCATCTGCTTGTCTCTTTAGGAGGTACTGGGAACCGAACCCAGGACCTCCCACGTGGGAGGCAGATGCCCAACTACTTGAGCCACATCTGCTCCCCCAACTGTTTTTTGACAAACCTACCAAGTCCATGTTAACAGGACAAAACAATCTCTTCAACAAATGGTGCTGGGAGAACTGGATTTCCATAGCCAAAAGAATGAAAGAGGACCCCTATCTCACTCCCTACAGAAGAATCAGCTCAAAATGGATCAAAGACCTAAATATAAAAGCCAGAACTATAAAACTACTAGAAGAAAATGTAAGAAAACATCTTAAAGACCTTGTGGTCGGTGATAGTTTCTTGGACCTCACACCCAAAGCATGTACAACAAAAGAAAAAAATAGATAAATGGGACTTCCTAAAAATTAAACACTTTTGCACCTCACAGGACTTTGTCATATGGGTGAAAAAGCAGCCGATTCAATGGGAGAAAATATTTGGAAATCACATATCCAATAAGTATTTAATATCCATGATATATAAAGATATGTTACAACTGAACAATAAAAAGACAAACGACCTGATTAAAAAAATGGGCAAAAGATTTGAACAAACATTTGCCCAAAGAAGAAATACAAATGTCAAAAAAAAAAAAAAAAAAAAAACACATGAAAAAATGTTCAACATCACCAGTGATTAGGGAAATGCAAATCAAAATGAGATATCATTTCACACCTATCAGAATGGCCACTATTAAAAAGACAGAGAACTGTAAGTGTTGGAGAGGATGTGGAGAGTTAGGAACACTTATTCACTGTTGGTGGGAATGCAGGATGTTACAGCCACTGTGGAGGACTGTTTGGCAGTTTCTAAAGAAATTGAATATAGACTTGCCATGTGACCTGGCAATACCACTACCGGATATATACCCAGAAGAACTGAGAACAGTGACACGAACAGACATCTGCACACTGATGTTCATAGCAGTGTTATTCACGATTGCCAAAAGTTGGAAACAATCCAGGTGTCCATCAACCGATGAATGGATAAACAAACTGTGGTATATTCATGACATGGAATATTATGCAGCTAGAAGAAGAAATGAAGTCGTAAAGCTTATGACAACATGGATGAACCTGGAGGACATTATGTTGAATGAAGCAAGCCAGACACAAAAGGACAAATACTGTATGATTGTGCTTTCATGAGCAAAATATATTGTGTAACATATTGTATGATTCCATTTATATAAAATGTAAATATAAATCAATTTATAAAGATGAAATTAGTGGTTATGTAGGGCTGGGGAAGGCTAAAGAGTATGGAGTTTTTCTTTTTGGAGTAATGAAATGGTTCTAAAATTTTGTGTGGTGATGGATGCTGAGGACTTACGTCTCTCTGTTTGTCTCTCTCTTCCTTTTACTAGCCTGTGCTCTCCTTTTCTCGCCATCACAGTATCTTGTTTCCAATCTGCATTTTCTGCTCATGGAATAGATAGCTGCTGATACTCCCACGAAGCCCTCGCTTTTCTCAGAGGCAGAGACAGAGACAGATGAGGCTGTCAGTTCTCATGGGAACAACAGAAAAATGGAGCACCTGGCTTGGGGCTCTTAACCTCCATTGAGAGTCCCGTGGCCTGAATGTGGCATGAAGGCAACGGGAAGCCACTGGGAGGAGACCATCTACTCAGAGTGAGTGGGTTGGACTGATAGCATGGGACGAGAAAGAGCTCTTGACCCCACCCCTGGTGGAGGTGGCAATGAAAACAACAAACACCGATTGCCTATTGTATGCTAAGAATTGTGCTAATATCTTGAGTATAAAGACAAATAATACATAGTTACTTCTATAAGGAGATCAATGGTTATTGGAGAAATTGAAATATAGAAAAAGGGACACATAATTCAATGTTAGAGAGATTGGCAGGTAGATGTGATGATAATTGTTGGAACAGGGAGCACTAGTATAGCAAGTGCTGTGGAAGACCCGAGGAGCTTCACTCAATCATAGCGAGATCTTTAGTAAATAATAAAATATTTCAAGGTTAAGTTTAAGAATCAGTCAAGATCATGCAAAATTAAACTGACATAACATTTAAAAGAAAGATGAGAATAAAAATAAATATTAAGAACTCCATGATGTTTCTTCTTTTGACTAATTGACAGCACGTTATATTAATCATTGTCCTAAAATTAAATTCCTATTTGCTTATTCTAAACCAATTCTTGTTTAAAATTCATTATTTTTAAATACACTGCTGTATTTTATTTGTGGGTATTTTATTTTGAGGTTTTGTATCTAAATTCCTATATGAGATTGGTTTGTAGTTTTCTTTTTACCTGCTGTCTTTATGAGGTTTTGGGTTTTCAGAGCTTTAAGCAATAAATTTGGAAAGATTCAACATCAAAAAAGGCATGAGTTTCTGAGCAATCTGTCTATCCCCTGAAAGAACATATTCTTTTGAAAAGAGATAGGTATTGGCATCAGATTGACCTAAATTTGAATATGGCTAGACTGTTCACTAATTGTGTGATTTAAGGCAAGTTATTTAATCTCCTCCAGCTTTTTCCATATGTGCTAAAAATGTAGGTACACAGGACTGTTACAATGGTTAAGTGAGATAAGGGATGCAAAACACTAAGCCCAGAGTTGGTGGTACATAGTAGGTATTTTGCTCTCTACCTTTTTGCAGTATCAACCAACCATAGACCGATATAATGATGCTTTCAGAATCCTACCCTTGGCAGATTCATTGTGAGCCAAATAAATAAAGCAGACTTAGTTTGCAGACTCTAGTCCTATAATTTCTTTCCCATATGCCAGTCCTTCAGATATGTTTGGATATCTCTTATGCCCCTGTTCCTCTGGGTGTGCTAACACTTTTTTTTTTTTTTTAAAGATTTATTTTATTTATTTACTTTCCTTACCCCCTTGTTGTTTGCACTTGCTGTGTCTGTTCGGCTTCTTTGTTTCTTTAGGAGACACCGGGAACCAAACCTGGGACCTCCCATGTGGGAGGGAGGCACCTAATTGCGTAAGCCACCTCCCTTCCCTGTTTTGTGTGTCTCTCATTATGTTTTTCTTTTTGTGTCTCCTGTTGCATCATCTTGTCATGTTGGCTCACCATGTCTGCTCATTGCGCCAGCTTGCCATCCTGCTCGTCCTCTTTAGGAGGCACCGGGAACCTCTGCTCCCTGCTTTATTGTGTTTCTCATTATGTTGTTCTTCTTGTGTCTCTTGTGTCAGCTTGCCATGCCTGTCCATTGCTCCAGCTCACTGTCTTCTTTAAGAAGCACTGGGAGAACCAGGGACCTCCCATGTGTAGGCGGGAGCCCAATAGCTTGAGCCACATCTGCTTTCCTGTGATAACCCTTTGATTGTATTAGATTCAGCTGAGAGGTCTGATTAAATTATGTTAAGATTAGGGCTTTGATTCAACCATGTCATTAGAATGCAACTCAGCATTGAGTCCCAGCCCCCTTGGTGGGCTGAGAAAACAGACTGTCACACAGAAATAGATACAAAAGAGAAGATACACAGAGGATCCTATGGCCCCAGGAAGAGAGATGAGCCTGATAATTTCAGCTGGCCTTATTTAAAGAGAACATAGCAACTAAGCCCAGAAAGAAATGAGCCCCAGGAAGAAAGATGAGCCTTGTGCCAGCCTGCAGCTGAGACTGGAATAAGCTGGACCCCTGGAGCCTTGAGAGGAAAGAAGAAGGCTGACCACTTGCAGATGTTGCCTGCTATCTTGAGTAAACATGTGGCAACAGACTTTGGGTGAAAAAGTACCGCTTACGGAACCTTGAGTTAGACTCTTTAAGTCTTGTAACTGTAAGCTTTTACCCCAAATAAATACTCTTTATAAAAACCAATGGATTTCTGGTATTTTGCATCAGCACTCTTTTTGGCTAACTAATACAGCCCCATCTAAATTCTTTTTTTGTTCTGTTTTGTTTTGGGTAGGGGAGGCAGTATATTTATCTTCAATTTTTAAAAACTGTTTCTTTTATGAGATTATTTAAATCTTCTTATCCATGTCAAATTTCATCTTCACCTCTTAGTGACCTAAAGGATAATTGTCACCCTTTACAACATTATTTATTGTAACCTAAGGCTTAGGGTGTTATTTGGAATAGTAATCAGCCTCATCAAACTGGTCCATCATGCAGGCACTAGTCATGTATGGAAATTCCTAGCTTAGTGTCTGGAGCAAAACTGATGCTCAATAAACTTGCATGAAATCTAAATCACCATGACATTAAAAAGATTTTGTTAAAAATTATTATAAATATTCTCAACCATACAAAATATGGAGAAAATAGTACAATTAAACACCCATATACCCACTATCCAGATTAACGTTATCAAGGTTTACAATATTTTCTTTTCTAAATGCATTTAAATATTATTTGTGCTCTGAAATTTGTTCTAACACTAGAAAAGATTTGGGAAACATTATGACATGGCATTACATCAGCCACACCAACGCATCTCTTCTTGTGACACAGCAGTGGCCTCTCCAAGAAGCCCACCACAAACATGTTGGGCCAAATGCTAGAAGATGAGGGAGGACGCTCCTTCACACTTCGTCAGGCACGGAGAGATAGAAGTGATAAGGAGTTGCCTGTGGTGGGTTGTTTTGGTAATGCACAAATCATAGGTCATAGTTTTCATATTGGCATGTCAAAGAATTCCACTCATATTAGAGCAAAGAGTTTCTGGAAGGTGAAAAATGTACATGCCTAACTTAACCTGCATTAAAAAAGGGAATGCTATAAAGCCCACAGTGATAAAGATACTTTTCAGGAAAAAATGATCCAGGGCCAATGATGGGATTGTTTCTATTGGGACCCATATTCCGCACCATTTGTGCCAGGGGCCTCCAGGGAGAGCACACCTACCTATACAGATTAAACTTGTACCTTGCCTGGGACTCTCAAACCTGGAGCTCCAGTCCAGGCTTTTCTCTCGAGTTCCAGACTTGTAACCTAATTGACTTCTGGGCACCTTCACTTGGATGTTCCATGGACACGTCAAACCTAACGGTACAAAACTGAACTCATTTTTCCCACTTCCTCTCCAAACAGTCTTTTTTCTGGAAACCCCTAGTATTCTTGGATTTAATTTTCACAAACTACTCCCAAGTGACCCTGAAGGTCCCTGATATTTTTTTTTAATGGAGGTAAAATTCACATAACATTTTAAAGTGTACATTTCAGAGGTATTTAGTACATTGACAGTGTTGTGCAGCCGTCACCTCTATCTAGTTCCAAAGAATTTGAATTACCCCAAAAGGAAACTTTGTACCCAAAAAAGAGTCACTTCCCACCCCCACCCTCCACCCCCAGCTCCTGGCAGCCACTCTGTCTCTACAGATTTACCTATTCCGGATGTTCCATATAAATGGAATCATACCATACGTTACCTTTGGTGTCTGGCATAATGTTTTTGAGGCTCATCCACATTGTGGCATATATTTGCACTTATTCCTTTTTATGGTTGAATGTAGATATACCACGTCATCAACTGATGGACATTTGGGTTGTTTCTGCTCTTTTGGCTATTGTGAACAGTGCTGTGATGAACATTCATATACAAACATTTGTTTGAATACCTGCTCTCAATTTTCTTGGAAATATGCCTGGGAGTGTAATTACTGGGTCATAACGTAATTCTATATTTAAGTTGTTGAGGATCTACCGAAATGTTTTCTTTCCAAAGCATCTGCACAATTTTACATTCCCACCAGCAATGAATGAGGATTCCAATTTCTCCACCTCCTTGGCAATATTTGTTGGTTTCTGTTTTTTTAATAACAGCCTTCCTAGTGGGTATGAAGTGGTATTTCATTGTGGATTTGATTTGCATTTCCTTGATGACTAATGACATTGAACATCTTTTCATGTACTTTTTGACCATTTGTATATCTTTGGAGAATTGCCTATTCAAGCTCTTTGCCCATTTTTTACAACGTCCTTGATGTTTTGTTGAGATATGAATTTGAATATCAGCTGCAAGCCTGGTGTGTGGGACAGTGACGTACCTGACTGCCTAGCACACTTAATTTAGGCTAGAAGCCATAAGAAGGTATCTACCTGGAGCCCAGCCAGCAAGGTATCTTTCTTCTCTAGGAACCAGAAGAGAGATATGGCACATTGAAAACTTCAATGTGGAACATATACCTTGGGTCAAAGGAAAAGGGATATGATGTGAGGAGAGAGAAGAGGACAAGAAGACAGCACAGGTTCTCTGCCCCAGCTCAGCTATGGAAGAGAGAGACCATGAGCACAAAATGCAGGCATTCCTTTCACAAAAAAATCTCTGAAAGACACTAAGCACAAGCAGATTTGCTTTGCTGCTAGTATGTCAAAGTTTTTTTGCTAAAGAAAGGGGGAAGAGGTGTTGACATCATTTAAACATGTGACAGGGAAGTTTTGGTGCCTTTCCAAAACTTCAAAGGAAACACAGCATTCTTTTGGGTGTGATGGCCTGTGTTCACTCACAGGACATTAGAGAAGGTAACAGTTTGTGTGTGGTGCTGAGTGCTTCCGTGTAACTTTTATAGGCTGTGCAATTTTCGGCAGGAGAGAGATAGGTCAATGCAAGAGAAGAGGAAAACTGGAAGCCCCATGGTTTGCACAGGGCTTGTGAGCTCTTATGAGGTATGCTTTTGGGGACTCCCAGGAATTACTTGGTAGGAGAGGAAGGGTGAAGACATGAGCAAGGCACCTGCAACTTGGAGGTTCTAAAGTAGAATCTAGAGAGAGAAGCCAACAAAATACAGGTAGCTCCTGGACTAGAGATGCAAGGGCAGGGCCAGTTGAAAGGCTGTAGAATAGAGGGTGTGCCTGGAAAGCATTGCTCACCTCGGTGGTGTGTGATCACAGGGGTGGGCAGGGGAGGGAATATCTGCCAAATTACTTATCAGAAGCTCCCGCATGAGTGACCAGAATCAAGAGGTTATTTCTGAGAAAACTCAGCCTCTTTTCTCGTTTTGAGGTCTGTGACATTAGTCAGTCTTCTCTGTTCCCACCTCCACTGCTCCCCACCCTAAGCACACTGAAGGTGGATCCTCACCTCTGATGCCTAATCAGCTCTAATGAAGCCCACCCAGCATCCTGCTCCATGTCATGTCATACCAACTCAGATGTCAATGAGGGAAATGGGAAGGAGGAAGGGAATTGGGGGCCAAGGTCACTGCTGAGTAGAGGGTCTCCCCATAGTATAAATAAAAACAAAGGGAGCTGACGGTGCAGCTAGGGTGGAAGGAGGGAGATAAATGCAGTAAGTAAAGCAAAAAATCTCCAGGTGTCTGGATTGGTTCCAGAGAATACAGAAGAGAGCTCAGAACCGGATGTGGTAGCTTCCTGTTTGTCATTTCACACAACTCCACAAAAGTGGCAAGGTTTATCAGCCAGATCTAGATCACCACAGTTGTCTGCTAGAATTTATGAAATAATTTGGGGGAGATTTGTCATCTTTAAAACATCAAGTCTTCCCAGCTGTAACATTTAGCAATGTTTTAAGTTCAAATAAGAATAAGCTGACTTACAGTAGTGCAAATAAGAAGGGTTTGTGTGCCTTGTATGGCAAGCAATCTGGAGCTGAGCTGTCTAGGCTGCTGTGTGATGCCACAGCATCATCTCTTCAGTGTCTTGGGACTCTTCTACGTGTAGCATATTGATTTTCATCCGTGTGCTTCTTGCTTCCTTGTCACAAGATGGCTGCAGCTCCCCTAGGAATCATATCTGATTTCTAGTACGATAAAGGAAGAAGAAACACAGGTGATGCCAATACCAGAAAAGCAAGACAAACAAAATAACAACAAAAGAAACTGTCTCAGACTTCTACTTACCTCTCATTGGCCAGAACTTTTGTAAAAATCATGCCTATCTGAAAGGAAATTTAGCTAAACAAATTTCAGCCCCCCTCTAAATCTGGGATTTTTGTTAGCAAAATAGATTTCATGTAAGTAACTCATAGATTGGCTACACCATCGACATTGCATATCTTTTCATCTTATTCAGATCTTTTTTAATGTTCTTCATAAACTTTTACTATTTTAATCCTTAAATGTTTTACATTCTTTGATAGATTTGTTCCTACGATCCCTATAATTTTATTGCTAGCATGAATGTTATTGTTTTAATTTCCTAGGCTGCTTAGGCAGATATTATGAAATAGGTTGACTTAAACAATGGGAATTTATTAGCTTATGGTTTTGAGGCTAAAACAAAGTCCAAATCAGTCATCATCAAGGTGATACTTTCTCCCTGAAGACTGGGGTGGGGGGCACTGCCAGTGATCCTAGGGTTCTTGGCTTATCACATGGCAAGGCACATGGTGACATCTCTTGGTCTCTTTCTTCTTTTTTCCAGGTTCAGCTTCTTGCCTCCTGTGACTTTCTCTTTATCTATCTGAATTTCACTCCATTCATAGGATTAAGGCCCATCCTGACTGAAGTGGGTCACACAGTAACTGAAGTAGCCTCATCAAAGGGTCCCACTTATAATGAATGGGTTCATACCCACTGGAATGGATTAAATTTAAGAACATGTTTTTTTTCTTGGGTCCATATAGCTTCAAACCACCACAGTTATCATTTCTAAAGAATATGTACTTTAATTGGTTATTGTTGTATAGGAATTGATTTTTGTATATTGAACTTGTTGGCTCTAATTAGCTGTAATGGTTTGTGGATTCTTTTGGTTCATCTACATAGATAGTCATCTCATCTGTAAATATAGACCACTTCATTTTTCTTTCAAATTCTTATCTTCTCCAATTTCCTTTCCTAGTCTTATTGATAGACTAAGATCTCAAATACAACGTTTTATTCTGCTATTTTTTTCTTAGCTGTTAGTTTTTTTGTTAGCTGCAAAAGAGATGGTTTGTACTAAGACAATGGCAATGGCAATGGCAATGAAGAGAAGTGACTAGATTGTTGAATATTTAGGAAATAGAATCAGAAGGACTTGGTGATTGACTATATTGTGGGGGTGAGGAAAAGGAATAGTCATGTTTTTAAAAAATATATTTTATTTTGACATAATTTCAGTATTACAGGAAAGTTACAAGAATAGTACAAAGAATTCTGGATATCCTTCACTACAATTCCCTAAATGATATATTTGCTTGATATCCTTCCTTCTTCCTTCCCTTCCCTTCCTTTCCCTTCCCTTCCCTTCCCTTCCCTTCTGTTCTCTCCCCTCCCCTCCCCTCCCTTCCCTTCCCTTCCTCCCTCTCCCTCTCTCTCCTTCATCCCCTCACCATTTAAAACTAATTTTCAGATATGTTTTCTTTTCAAAATATTCTAAAATTTCTCATGAGACTTCTTTGACCTATGTTTTATTTAAGTGTATTGTTTAATCTCCAAATATTTTGGGATTGTTATTGATTTCTAATTTGATTCTACTATGGTCTGAGAGCATTCTTTGTATGATTTGCATTCTTTTAAATTTGTTGAACTGTGTTTTATGGCCTGCGACTTGGTCTATCTTGGTATATATTCTATGTGAGGTTGAGAAGAATGTGTATTCTTCTGTTGTTAGTTGCAATATTCTGTAAATGTCAATTAGATCCAGTTGATTGATGATGCTGTTCAGTTAAACTATCTCCTTACTGATTATCTGCCTGCTGGATCTGTCAGTTACTGAAAGATGGGTGTTGAGGTCTCCAAGGAAAATAGTGAGTTTGTCTATTTCTACTGATAGTATTATCAGTTTTTGCCTCATGTATTTTGGTGCTCTGCTGTTAGGTGCACAAACTTTAAGGATTGTTATGTCTTTTTGGAGAAAAGACCACTTTGTTACTATGTGCATTAGTTTGTCAAAGGGCTGCTGATACAAAAAACCAGCAATGGGCTGGCTTTTATAATGGGAATTTTATTTGGAGTAAAAGCTTACATTTTCAAGGCTGTGAAATGTCCAAGCCAAGGCACCATCAGAAATGCCTCCTCACTACAGTTACTATTGGTGATCCTGGCATCCTGTCACGTGGCCATCAGGCATATGGCAGGGCTCGTCTCCTCAGCCTTGAGCTGCTCTTTGGGACCAGCCCCTCATGGACCACTTTCTGTGCCTCTGTGCTCTGCTAATTTCTGACACCAGCACCTCTCTCAGCCTCTTGGGTCTTCTCTGCCTTTCTGCAGCTTTAGGCGAAACTGGAGTCCTCTTTATCCCATGGCCGGGTCAAAATGTCAGAGCTCCCTTTTCCTGTGTCTCTTCCTCTGTGTCTCCATTTATATAAGGCCCAGCAAGAGAGTGGAAACCCAACCTATGCCCTGCCTTAATGACCTAGTCTAATCAAAAGGGCCCCACACCCACAGGAATGGATTGGTTCAAAAACATAATCTTTTTCTATTTTTGGGATTCATAAAAGAAGTTCAGACTGTTACACTATGTAATGCCCCTGCTTGTCCTTGATAAGTTTCCTTGCTCAGAAATATGCTTTGTCTGAAATTCACTCCAGCTCTATTTTGATTATTGTTAGCATGGTATATTTTTTTCTACGTCCATTTACTTTTGTTTTTAATAGAGTACAAAGGCTTATTTATTTATTTATTTTTAGGTGGCACCAGGGATTGAGCCTGGGACCTCAAACCTGGGAAGCAGGCGCTCAACCATTGAATTACACCTGCTCCCTACATCCATTTACTTTTCATCAATCTGCATCTTTCTAATTAAAGTGGGTTTCTTGGAGACAGTATAGAGTTGGGTTTTGTTTTTTTAATCTACTCTGATAGTCTTTGTCTTTTAATATTGTCTTTTAGGTGTGTGATGTATACCATTCACATTTAAAGTGATTATTTATACAGTTGGAGCTACCATATTTGTAACTGTTTTCTATTCCTTGTCCTTGTTTTTTTTCCTTCCACTCTTTTTCTGCCTTCTCTGGGTTTAATTGAACATTTAATATGATTACATTTTAGCATATCAATTATACTTCATTTTAAAATTCTTTTAGTGGTTGGCTTAGAGTTTGCAACTCATTTATGGCTAATCTAAGTCCACTTTTAAATAACACTATATCAGTCCACAAGGTAGTGCAGGCACCTTATAACAGAGTATTCCCAGTCCCTTCCTCCTGGCCCTCGTAATATTGCTGTCATTCATTTCACGTATCCATAAGCCTTAGTCATCTTGTGTTGACTTTTTACACCTAAATTTTCAGTGCATTCTTCCAAAAGCCAGAATTCTCCTTAAAAACCACAGATCCATCATTAAAATCAGAAATTAACATGCTTTAATACTATTATATAATCTACAGACCTTACTCAGATTTCCCCAATTGTATCAGTATTGTTCTTTATAGTAAAAGAAAATCCAAGACCATGCATTGCATTCTGTTGCCTTGTCTATTTAGTTTCCTTTAATCTGGACAAACTTCTGAGTCTTTGTAATTGAAGACTTTGCAATTTTTACGAGTACAGACCAGGTGTTTTATTGAATGACCCTTGTTTGGGTTTGTCTGATATTTCCTCATGATTAGATTAAGGTTACACACTTTTCCAGAGATACAACCGAAGTGAGGCCGAGTTTTTTTCAGTGCATCACATCAGGAGGCACGTGCTGGCAATTAGTCCCGTTACCATCAATGTGATCATTTGGTTAAGGTTGTACCTGCCAAGTTATTCCAGTGTCAATTTCCTCCTTTACCTTTTTGTAATTAATAAGTATCTTTTGGGGAGATGCTTAGGAACTATGTAATATACTGTTACTCCTCAAACTTTCACATACTGTTTATCAACCATTGAAGATTCTTACTTAAAAGAATTATTATTATGACAGTTGCCGAATGGTGATTAGATCTAATTTTATCATTCCATTTACATTTATAAGATGACTTTCAACTGTAAGGAAAGCTTTCCTTCCTCTATTTATAAAAGCTGAACCGCTGTCTTCCAGTCTTCCCTAAGAAGGGGTATCACTTGACAAATCTTTCTGGGCTAAATTTAGAGTTGTTCATAATGAAAAGAGAATTATGGTTCTAGAAATGGTAAGTTGAAACCCCTATGTGTGTCCACACAAATAAATGGCACATTTTTAAAAGCAATCTTAGGAGTCAAGTTATCCATATTCATTCTTCCCTCCCCTCTCAGGACAGACTTAATTTATTAAAGCCAACCTAATGAACAGTTGGGTTTTATTATATTGTTATATTTAATTGTCAAAAGCACACATTTAGGGATCTTACAGATACGTATTATAGACAAATTATTAAAACATATAAGCAAAAAGGGGAAAATAGAAAACTCCCCTAATTCCTCCTCTCATAAAAAAACTATTGATAACTTTTACTGTCTATTTTTCTTCAAATAATTTGTGCATATGCCCTCTAAAAGGCATGTGCACACACACACCCACACACATGAATTGGGATGACACAATAGTCTGCTCTTTTTACTTACATACATGGTGACCATCTTTCCATGTCAATAAATCCTCTCTGGCACAGTCACTCCTAGTAATTGCATAGCATTCCATCAATGGGAATACCAAAGTTTGTTTAAACAGATGCTTACTGCTGGGCCTTTCAGGTACTTCCAAAATATTTTTGCTATCATTAACAATACCAAAATGTATATTTTTGGAGCTAAATCTTTGACTTTGAAATTCCACTTCAAGGAATTTATCCTAGCACTGTAATTAAGCATGTGCACAAATAATATTGCCAATTTATTATATTGTCCTCTATAAAGACTATATTAATTTACATTTTCATCAACATTGTTTAAGATTGCCATTTCCACCTATGTAACTCTTAGTCTTATGATTATTTTTAATCTTTTGTAATTTTGAGAAGAAAAAATATTTCCCATTGTTACTTTAATTCGCGTCCCTTTGATTACTTGGGCTTTTATTTTTTTACATATATTATCTTATAGCAAATTTCATCCATACTCTCTGCCCATTTACCCAATTGATCTGTAAGAATCCTTATTGCTTGAGGATAACCCTTTTTCTCACACAAATACTACAAATTGCTTATCAAGAGGATATAATGAATTAGAAACTTTACAAATAATATCTTATTTAATTCTCAAAACAATCCTTCATTATAGTATTATTATTATCTTCATTTTACACAGATGAGAAAGCAAGAGGGTTTTGAAGTCTTGCCCCAGATCGTGGGCCAGAAACCAAGGAGAGCCAGGATTTCAGTCCAAGTCTGTGTAAGCCCAAAACTCTGATTATTTCTCATTTACCCTTCTGCATGCTGGAAAACTTAAAAAAAATTTAAAAGAATCCTGGAAAATCCAATGCAATCCCCAGAACCCTTCTAAAGTTTAAACCACAAGACCAATTATTATATCTTAAATTCATATTTATGTATCTGGCACATACGCTTGAGATGTATCATCATGGTTATGACGTGGTAGTATGCTACACCTGTAGCTTGCAGTGCCTTTGATACTCTGTAAAATTCATATGCGAAGTAATTTTATGCTCATATTAGAGCTTTCTGAGGATAACTAGCAGAATCTGAACAACCTGGGAAGGCCTCTAACCTTAATCCCAGGAAGTCACCCCATTCCCTTCATCTGGGACATAGAAGGTTCAACTAAATGGTCTCTGAGGCACTTTTGCCCTGAATTTTTGGAATTCTACCTCTCTCCCGTGACCAAGACTGTTTTTCATTCTCTTGACCAAGCTGCTGGCCCTACTCCTCGTGCCCCTGGCTACACCCTGCCCCCCCCTCATTACCTTGAAACTAGACTAGCAGAGAAAAACAACTCAGACTGCAGGGGGTAAAAGGAAAGAGACAACTTCAGACCCTAACAATTCTAACCATCCCACCATTCCACTTGCCGCCAACTCCCCGGGGGGGGGGCCGGCCTGCAGCCCCAGGCCCTTACACTCACCCAAGCGCCTGAGAGGCTCCTAACTGGACAGCTCCATATCTCCCTCTTCCCTTCCTGGCCTATCCAGGCTCCAGGTGGCCTGCTCACCGCAGAGGAAAACATTCCCAAACAAGTGGTCCTAATGGCAACCTCAGCAACTCCCAGCCCTTTAAAAACTTGCTGTCCTTTGTTTCCCGGAGTTCATTCTACTCTCTCCCCTGCTAAGCAGCGCCTGGGTAAAGTCCTCTTTGCCTGAATAACATTGTCCAGTGCAGTATTTCCTTTGACACCATAATAGGCACCCTTAGTTCTCTTCATTTCTGCTTGCTTTTTAATTTTCGCTTTTTCTCCTTTATGCTTCTACTCTCCTTATTTTCCTTTTTTCTCCCCCTGAGTTGCATGAGGCCTGCTGCTGGAAAAAACCTGTCTGGGTCCTGTTATGCCCTGAACAAAATGGTCACAAGTCCATGACTTGTGGGCCGCCCTCCTTGATTCTTGGTTTCAGAAGCCCTGATTTAGGGAGGGACGATGTGAAGGGATCTGGGAACCCTCTAAACTGCCACTTGCACACTGTCTGCCTGCATGGTGCCATCTAGTGTCCAGATTAAGGGCTTTTACTGTCAAATCCAGACAGTCCTCTGGCAAATCTTTTTCACACAAGAGAACAATTCAGAGAAAGTAAAACTATTAGTAGATGACATTTTAAAAATTTAAAATAGTAATAGTTTACTGAGTTCCAAGAGAAAGTACATTCTTAAAACTTATACAATTTATTGAATAGAAGATCAAATAGACTAGGGGAATGGAGTTTTAGTTGCTAAAACATTAATGAGCATATTTGATATAGCAATCAAGAAGACACATTCTGGTCATTTATCCCTTATGCTCACCTATCCCCTTTAGAGATCACCAAGTATAGACAGGTGTTTTATCTAATTTCAACCTTGAAATAGCCGGAGGCAGCTATCTCCAGCCCTGACCTTTCCATGAAGCTCCAGATAGACACAACAAATGTAACTGTGGAGGAAAAAAAAAAAAAAAAGAGAGAGAGAGATTGATTTATCCCCTCCCAAAACTGTTTCTCTCCACTCTTCCCTGCTTGGCACCACCATTCACCTAGTTGCACTGGCCTAAAGCCTAGAAACCATTCTCTACTCCTCTCTTTCTCATATCTTGCATGCAATTCATTCATAGTTCCTGTTAGCTCCGCCTTCAAAATATATTCTAAATACAACCGCTTCTTTCCATCTCCACAGCTGCCATCTTAGTCTAAACTGCCATTATGTTTCTCCTGCCAACTACCACCTAAGGTGGTCTGCCTCTTTCTTTCCTTCCCTTATCCTCTACCGTTTTCACTTAAACAAGTGGAGATCTTTTAAAAATATGTCAGGCAGCAGATGTAGCTCAAGTGGTTGAGCTCCTGCTTCCAATAAACGAAGTCCCAGGGTTGATCCCTTGTACCTCCTAACAACACAAACAAACAAACAAATGAAAAAACCAACTCAGGGGAGCTGGTGTAGCTCAGTGGTTGAGTGCCCGCTTCCCACATATGAGGTCCAGGGTTCAATCCCCGGCCCCAGTACCTGATATATATATATATGTCAGATCATGTCACACCTCTGTTCAAAACTCTCCAATGACTTCTCGTCACATGTAGGATTATACTCAAAAGTCCTTCCCATGCTCCATTCTCTGACCTTATCCTCTATTCTGTCATTCCCTCATTCCATTCCAGCTACACAGCCTCCTGCTGTTCCTTGGAGCTTTGCCCTGCTCTTTCCCATTCTAGAATGTTTTTTTCCCAGATCTTTGTTCCTTCCTTTACTTCCTTTGGGTCTCTAGCCAAAGAAAACTCTTGAGCTCTCAAAGAGAACTCCCCCAACCATCCTGTCAAACATCACCACCTCTACACCCTCTATTCCCTTACCCTGGCTTACTTTTCTTTGTAACACCACCCGATAGTAGTTCACACACCTGGGATCTCTAGCAGGTAAGATTCATGGCTAGAGACTCTTTTCGTTCCTTGCTCTAGACACATAGTGGCCATTCAATAATGAATGAGAGAATGAATTAATTACTAGTTTGAATCAGGTGAAATTGTTGATATTTTAAAAATTCTGACCTATAAAAATAGCAGTTCAAATAGCTCAACCTCATCATTATTGCCACATTACATGTGGGGAGATTGAAGCTTAATGAGGTAAAGTGACTTCCCCAAGTCAAAAAAAAAAGAGAACAAGAGGCAGACTTGGAGTATTTCATTCAATGCAACATGGACTATGCTCCTGCTGTGCGCTGGACACTGTGCTAGATTTTGGGACCATTGAAAAGAAGACCTTGCCCTGTCTCCCAACTCGACCTTTCTCTCTTTGTGGCTATAGGCTCCCCTCTCTGCTCCGGTGGCGAGAAGGTGCAGCATCCTGTGCGGCCCTGAGCAGTAGCACATCTCTGCAGAAGGTCCAGTGCCAGGCCAGCATGGGCTGCTCCTCACGGCCTCAGTGACTTCTGGCACACAGGGGCACTGCCTGTGGTTGCCATGGCCCTTACCTTCTAGTCCCAGAGAAAATGTGGGACTGCCCTCCCATAGTGTCAGACTCTCTATCCCCAGGCTCCTCTTCAACATCGTGAACCTGTGAAGTTCACACACAGGCCACCCTGTGCATTGATGAGCCAAAGCCAGGACCATCCTGAGAGAGCACAGCTGGGAAACCACTGAACCCCCTCCCCCCACAATACTTCTGTACTCAATAAACCAGGTACAAGAACTGTAAAGGCATCCAGAAATGGATGGGACCAGGCTGACCAGCATTGCCATCGCAGCAAGTGATGCGTGTGTGTGTGTGTATGTGTATTTGTGTGTGATGGTTAGGGGTAACATTCTGGGCAGATGAAATGTGTATGAAACTTTTCTCCCTTAGACTTCTGCCCCTCTGAGTCACAAAGGGAAGAATGTGCTATAGAAGGGGAGAGGGAAATGAAAAAGTCACATCACCACCTCTTCCTTTCAGCCCTTCTTAATTTTTTTTTTTTTTTTGGAGGTACCGGGGATTGAACTGGGGGTTGAACCCAAGATTGAATCCGAGATTGAATCCGGGACCTCGTACATGCGAACCAGGTGCTCAACCACTGAGCTACACCCACTTCCCTCTCCTTAACTTTTCATCTTTGTTTATTTCCTCGGTCCAATATTTTGTTTCAAAAATAGCTGAAAAAGTCCTGCTTTTTAAAAAACTAGTATTTTGCTTATCCTATGGTTTATTGAGCTCTAAGGAATTTCTGCCCTATAAATAAATAAAGCTATTATTATTATGCAGCTCTATTCAGGGTATTAGTTGAAGGAGAGAAGTGACAGTTTTCTTTATTTGCATCAGAAATGTGTTGCAGTCACAATAGCTCTCCTCCTGCCTTGGATTAATGGCATAATTATTCACACCGGGCAACAGAGATGGAATGAGTTTGAACTTGGCATGAATTAATGCATCAAGATATGCCCCTGTTCTCTCATTGCCTAATTAATTCTGAATTATGAAATTCCCTATGAGCTATCCAAAAAGCATGGCCCCTAGATTCTGGTGCAAATTATTCTTTCTTTGCAATAAAAATCAAGTGATTTGATAATTATGGGCCATTTGAAAAGAGGATGTTCATTTGAGCATCCTGGGAGGGGGAGGGCAGACATCATAAGGGATCTTTCTAGAAGTTTTATAGTGAAGAAACTGTATATGATGTTGTGTGCCAGGGTCCAAAGGAAACCGAACTTTGCATGAACCAACTTTGCCACTAGGGAAAGTGGACAACTTAGGAGTGTTACTCCAAGTTTTTCTCCCATTCCTGTGCCTTGATGTCTGAGATTTCTGCTATGAAGGTCATGCATTTAAATTAAGATGTTGTCTTCAGGAGTTTTTGCCTGTGGAGACTAGCACAATCACCCACCATTGTAGGGTCAGGAGAACTTGTCATTCCCAGCTCTGCCCACACTTTTGCTAGCTGCCCCCTCAAGGAAGAATCACTGGTGTGAATTAGCAGAGCTCAAGACATTGACTGGGCCAAAACAGCTAATGGGTGGGGTGTTGTGACAGAAGAGGCACAGCAAAAGCCCCTGCTCCCTTGATTCTCTTTTCTACTCTGTGTGGATGTGTAAATTAGCCTTGCAGTTGTTTGGCATTTCAAATAGCCACAGGCTGGCAGCCCTTTGACAATATAACTCTTTCAAACATTTTGTAAGTTGTTGTTGTTTTAATCTGTTTGATGCTGGTCAAATGCATGTTTTAACGGCCATAACCGAGTCTCTCTCTAGACTTGATTACGGGCACTTTGGCCATATCATGCTTCCATGGGAGCATGCTGTTGATTTCTTTTCCCAAGACATTTTGTCCAAAGGAAAAAACTTACTGGGAGCTATGTTAGTCCAGTCAAAAGTCTTCACAGGAAAAGCCCCTGTATTACAACTGCTCTTCCCCTCCCCCTCCCGAAAGCATCTAGTGGCCACTGGCTTCACCTTACAGTTATAATTTCTTCCTGAGTGACGTTGTGGCAACGGATATAGGCCATTTTACATCAGCGTATACCATGCAGAACTGTGTGGGAGAGAGTGTGGTCTGTGATGTGAACTGTGGTCCATGCTTAGTGGCAAAGCCCCAGGATGTGTATATCCATTGCAGGTGATGTGCCACACTAATTAAAGATGCTTATGTGAGATGTTATGGGAGGTATGGGAGGTGGAGATCATGGGAAATCCCTGTAATTTTTGTGTAACATTTATGTAATCTAATCATCTATTAAAATATATATGAAAAAAAAATTATGTAAAAAAAAAAAAAAAAGTCTTCACAGAGGACCTGATGATGACACTGTTGGTTTGGCCTTTGCCCTGGGATAGTCGTAAAAGGAAGGTCTTTCAATTCCAAAGCTTTGCTCAGTTTTATCTCTTACAGGTGAGAGGTGTGAATAGTTCCATTTTCCAACCCCGAAGACCCAGAATTTCTGGCCTATTTTCCCTTTCATTCATTGAAACAGGCAAATTCTCTCTGAGTCCATCTCTAGCACACATTCCTAGCATTCTCTCTTTCCATTTGTTTGCCCAGAATCAACAAATTCATTAAGAACATTATCTGCTTTCCAAGTTATTAGAGACAACAGGTTTACCAAATCTTTCACCACTGCATATCAGGAGTTTTATTTTTCTCACCTCCTAAAAGAGTTCTCTTGCCACTTGGCTTTGCAGTTGATGCTTTATATTTTAAGTTTTAGACATGGCAGCCCTTCTGTTTCCAGTTTCTGTATCAGTAAGCCTTTGCTGAAATAACAAATAATGCCAACAATTCAGTGTGTTTCAACAACAAATGTTATTATTTCTTGCTCATGTTACAGAAAGGCTGTGGTATCATCTGTGCTCAGCTCAGATGACTCTCATTGGGTCCATTGTCTTCTCATTCTAGGACCCAGGCTGATGGAGCAGCCCCAATCTGGGACATATTGCCCTTATGGTAGAGTAGAGAGCATAAATAATAGGAACTGAACTAAACCAGGTAATCACATTTAGAACTTCTGATTGGGCATAGAAAACTAACAACCTACATGTCCATTTGACCAAAGTATTCTCATAAATCCAATAAGGAAGAACATTATAGTCATCCCACAGATGCAAAGCTACATGATAGGAAGAGAGTAAATAGCTGGGGTCAATAACCCAATCTAGGAAAACTTCCGAATGAATGACTTTAGCTCTGGCATCTCTCCCCTTTTGAGAACCAGGCTCATGTATTGAACTACTTACTCAACATCTGCCTTTAGGTGTCCGAAAATCTAAAGACATATTATGTCCCAAACAAAACTTTGCTTCATCCTTCTGTCCCAATCTGTTATAATCTTTCTTTCTTATTTCAATAAACACCATAGCCATTCTCCCAGATGCTCAAGCCCAAACCTACAAATTTTCTTTGATTCCCTTCTTTCCTTCATACCCTATTCATGAGCAAGTTCAGCCGGTTCTACTTTCAACATATATCCCAACTTCTTACCACCTCCAGTAGCTTAATAGTCTCCTAACTGGTCTCTCTGCTTCTATTCTTGCCTCCTTACATTAAACTCCTCACACAGAAGACAGAAGAGTCTTTGAAGAATACAAATCATATCTTCTTAATCTCTTCTCCATAGCTCTCTGATGTCTTGGTTTCTACATGGCTACAAGTGTAAATAGTAGGTTCAGATTGACAGAAAGTTAAGATTCAGGCACTCAGACATTGGAGTAAATCAAACTGCATTTACTTACCTAAGGGAAACAAGAAAGAAGACCCTGCAGTCAGATTACATGGCAAATGTATCAATCAGCAAAATTTTCCTTGATTTATAGGTGGTGGTTGTAAGCCTCTGGATCTAAAAATGCCTTATCAGCTGGTAAACAGTTACAGATAGCAATGTCTGAGCAATTGAAGATTACACTAGAACTTTTGGAAGCTCAACTATCTCCTTCCAGATCCAGCCCTGCAATGCTGAAGAGTTCTGCCTGTCTACTGGTCTCAGTTGTGATGGAAGTCAGCCTGATCTAGATCAGGTACATTTGAGGGTCATTCAAAACACAAGATGGCCACAGGGACCAGCACACTGCAGTCATCCAGCCCTCATTTAGCACCTTCAGCCTCCCCCAGGCTAACATAGCTGGATCCAAGTGTACTCCTGGACTCAGTGCACAGAACTAGGGTCTGTTCCCCAGGAGTGCCTGAGAATCATGCTAACTGGTCTCCAATGTGGTCTAATCCTCTCCTGCAGTTTCCCATCATACTCTAAATAAAATTCAAAGTCCTGAAAATGGTCTCAAGGCCCAAGATTATCTGGCTACTGCCTACATTGTCTTTTACCTGCTCCGGTCACCCTGGCTTCTTACTTGTTCTGGAACACTCCAAACTCACTTCTGTCTTGGAACCTGTTCTTTTATTATCCTTCTGTAGCTGTTTGGCAATTTATGTAATTATGAATTCCAAAAATATAATTGGATCATGCTTGTAAACTGATCTGTTAATCTGGGCATGATTAAGTTTTGATTAGGGCATTGACTGGGCCACATCAGTAGGGTGTTAAGCCCCACCCCTTGGTGGGTGGGAGAATTTAATATAAAAGGCAAGGCAAAGGACAGAGGGAGCAGTTTTTGAGAAGCAGTTTTGATGTTGGAGTTTTGATGTTGGGGAGAAGGCCCCAGGAGAGAAGCAAGCCTTTTGCCTGATAGTCTACAGCTGACCTTGTGGAGGAAACAGAGGAGCTAAGCCCGGAGAGAAACGCAGCCCTGGGAAGAGAGGAGCCCAAGAAGCCTGAACCCTGGCAAACATCGGCAGCTGTCTTGCTCCAACACGTGGCAATGAGCTTTGGTGAGAAGAAACTTACGCTTTACGGCCTGGTATCTGTGGACTTCTACCCCAGATAAATACCCTTTATAAAGACCAACCCATTTCTGGTATTTCACATTAGCACCCCTTTGGCTGACTAATATACCAGGTATTTAGAATATTAGAACCCCTTGGGGCCTCCTAAAACAGAGTTCATGTGGAGACAGCCTGCTTTCCCTTCATTTCAGTTTGATGTATCGTCAAACAGTAAGGCCTGCAAAATGTATCCCACGAAGCAACGAATGGATCTGTCATCTTTATCTCCATATCTTCCTAATTAGTATTCCCAGCCCTTGTTCTCTCTAACTAACAGCTCCTTGCTGCCTTACAGAGCAGAAGCCCAAGCAAGCACTTGAAGCTTAATTGATCTGGATGTTTAGAATCAAACTTCATTAGCTCGAATTACTTCAGTTTGCCTAATTTGTTTCTCTATGTGAGCTCTGATAAGCTTGGTTTAACATCTTCTAAACTGTGCTGTTTATCATCATCAATGCCTGCTCAAATTACCCCTTCAGACTAATGGGCCAGGAGAAAAATGATTTAAAAGGTATAGCTATTTTGTGTGGCTATTTCTACACACACAAGGAGGATATGGAATCCAAGTCACAATAGAAGTACACTTATTTTCATAAGACAACTCCACTTTTTAAAAAGGAAACACAACCAGAAAAATCCTTTTGTTTATCAATATTTAAGCATAACTGTCTAGGTTTATTTGACTTTAATTTCTATTTAGAGGCAGGGATAAATCCATTGTTATGTTATTTTGCCAATCTGTTGAGACTTTTGCCTAATCTGTGTGTGCACAAATATGCATGTTTGTGTTTGTGGACAAAATAGCCGTCTGAAAAGAGGCATGCCCATCTAAGAATGGCTCTTTTGAGCCATACCAAGTACGTGGAACTTTTAGCATTTTTAGCAGTCATATTGGAGCTCTGGAAGGATATGTCTGGAACTGGCAGCACTGATTGCTTCCCAGGAATGGTGCTGAGAGGGCACCACTCATTTTTGCATGTTTAAATGCACATTTCATCTTGCCCCCAAATTAAAAACAAAGAATTCATTGTCAGCAGTACCTTGTCAAATAATCACTTTTCCCATTTTGCTCAGGCCTGTAAGCTCTGCCACATACATAGTTTATGTTTTACTGCAACTCCAAATAGCTTAACTTGAGTGCATGATGGCAATCATGTGCTGACAGTCAGTCCATTAGTTGTTACTTTAACATGGAAATTGCACCAACACTGAGAATAGGGAGGCCAATTTTAACATCATCACATTTACATCAATAATTTTGTGTCCTTTTCCTAGGATCTGGAACACTACTAATCCTGACACAAACTATGGATTCCAAGGGCTTAGTCATAGGTTTATAGGAAGGGTCTCTGTTAGACTGTCCAGCTCCTTCCTGCATTGATAAACATTGGCTTATTTCCCACATTTCCTTGTACTCATTAGGTGCACCCACTTATAATACTCTAGAAGTGGAAAATTCAGATAATAAAACATATAATCTGGAGTCCAAATGTCATACACACAAAAATAGGGGACTCAGGTAATTAGGAAAAATTGTTTTATTTTTCAAGTTATTTAAATAACTGTCTCAAATCCTCACTTTGTTTACATACCCAAATATCCCTGGACTGAGTGCATTGGGGTACAAATGATGTAGGATATAACTGTGGTCACCTTAGTCTGTATATTTAGGTTTAGCTAGCTTGATAACCCTCATCAATGGAAACTTGAACTACCTGTCCCTCTACTCCCTTCTGAGGTTCCATTCACATCTAACATTTTAAGAAGGACTCAGAGGGTCGAGCTTCACTTAAGGACCAATCCAGGAAACAACACAGACTGCCCTGTGTGACATCTGAACTGCTGCTTCTGCTCCTCTGGACTACACTATGCTTCTGCTCTCATTCAATCCAAGCCTCTTTCCAGTTACTTCCCTCAGGTCACTTCCCACACCCTGAAAGTTGCCCATCCAACCCAGGAAATGCTACCTGTCATACACTTGGGCCCCTGCTGCCGCTAGCACACTGTCAATGCTTCCAGAGAAGTGGCCTTTTCCTTGACCCTCTTACAAGGGTCCCACAGCAGCACCGCTTGGGCCCAGAGCTGCGACAGAGCTTTTTTCCGAAGGGGCAGCCTCTAGGGCACCGAGGTCTGGCTCACAGGTGGCTGCCCCCTCAGTGATGCTCAGGGCCCATTCTAATCTGGCTTCTATTCCTTCCTCCTGCCCCAGGTTCTGGCCTGTACCTCAGTCACTGATTGCGTTTGAGTTCTGGTCCCAGAGAGCCCTTCAGCCTTAGTGCAAATTAAATTAAAAATTGATACCAGAAAACAAGACCCATTGCTAGCTCTATACACAAATCTCCTTGGGTTCAGCTGGGAAAGCCTTTTAAACTATGTAAACAACGTTTGCATATGGAGACTGGCCTGATGGTTCTAACTGCACAGCTGCCTAATTTATTCAAGTAGTTATAAGCTGGTTAATAAGCTGTGTCAGTGTAGGTCCTCCAAGAAGCAGAGCTGCAGTTGGAACTCTGAGATGCATGTCTCCACGGCAGCCCCAGAAGCATTTGAATTCCATCGAAATGATCAAATGGCTTTGTGTATGTTGACATTTAGAATGATTTTTAAGATATCTGTGAAAAATAAAGTTTACCAGGAGGATCTCTTGCCCTGTTGAAGGTCCCCTCTCCTGACAGTTGTCCAGACATTCACACTGTAAAATACATTTATTTATCACAGAAGGGATGGCGACTCCCATCTTCTACAAGTCCAGTATCCGAGGGCAGCTTGTGTTAAACTTCTCGATCAAGGTAGAGAGTTCTAACTACATCAGCTTTAATAGAAGATCACCCAGCATCAGTCTGCTGACATCCTGGAACTTTGGGAGCACTTTAACAACAATCAAATCATTCCATTCTGATCAAGTCCCTTCCCAAGAGCTCAAGTGACAGATTCAGAGCTGGAATCATGGGCTTCTGACTCCTAATCTAGTTGTTCAGTATCTTTGGATTGTGTTTTCCTTTTCCCCTTTGAGTTCTCACTGTTTGGGATGGTTTGGAAGGCCATGCTTTCTTCTGGAGCCTGTAGCATTCTGGTGATGGCAGTCCTCCGTCACATGAAGATCTCTCTCTCTAGCTTCTCCTACTTCTGGCTTCTGTATCTCCTCAATTGTCTGAGTCTCTGCCTAGATTTATAAGGCCTCCAGGCATATGGATTAAGGCCCACCCTGATTCAATGTGGACTCATCTAAATAGGATTTTTGAAGAGCCTACACTTTAATTAATAATAACATCTTCACAGGTCCTATTTACAAATGGGTTCACGCCCAAAGAAATGCAGATTAAGGCTTGAACATGTTTTTTGGGGGGCACATGTTTCAATCCCCAACATCTTCTAACCCTCAGAATCTATAAACCTCTAGAATTCTATTTGTAGGAGAAATATACACTTCCCTGTGGCACTGAAGTAAATTAGAGAAAAATGCATTGACTATGGGCAGGGTGGGGGCAGTGTGATTAATTAGGGGCCTATCTTGTGCATCGCAGCATGTTTTCCCTGCTCCTGCTGGTGCTGTACATTAGCATTCAGCTGTTGCAGAGCTTTAAATAGTACCTGTCTCCCTGAAGAAAAACTTCAAGGTCCACTCATTTACTAAAGGCTATTTTTTTTCCCCAGGGCATAAAGTGCCAGCCAGCCAGCCCCAGGGCCTTGGGAGCTGCACTGATGCAGGACACAGAGAGCTTAGGGAAGGGTTCCTGCCCTGCCTTCTGTGCATCTTCCTGCAAGGGTGCCTTGTGCTGCCTATGTGTGTCTTTGCAGGGAATGGGGGTGGAGTGGTCTTCACTCTTCTGGAAAAGCGTTTTTACACATAAGACAGTGGACCACACAGCTCTGTGTCAACATTTCTCTTGTGAAAAGACAAAATGCAGGCTGCTGAAATTTTTTGGTCATGCAAGATAGAGCTTAAGGCTGGGAAGTACCAGCAGCAATGATAAGACTCTACATTTGAAGAGCCTGACACAAGGTAGAGAGCCTTTTCCTAATCAAGAACTTATTTGATCTGAAGTCGATCCTGAATGCTATTATCAGTGGAATGTTATTATCTCCACTTTATATGAGAGATGTTCATTCTTTCCACAAACATGCATTTAGTACCCACTATGGTTTTCTTCCTAATATTTACTGAGTGCTTGCTACATGCCTGCACAGCCTAGTTGCTCTGTAATCAAAGGCCCACCGAGACCTTGTGAAATAGGTACTACTATTAACCCCATTTTGCAGATGTGGACATTAGTATATAGTAGGGCCAAGGTCTGAGACCCTGGAGTCTGACTCCAGGACCCACGCCTTGGACTGCTCTGCTGTACTGACAAGCAGACTTTTAACCATAGAAACAGCTCATTGTTCAGTTACACTGACCAACACTATGAAGGAAAAGTACAGTGTGCATGAGAAAATATAATACAAGACCCAACTTAGCCTGGATCATGAGGAAAGGCTTCAGTAAGGAAGTAACAAATAGTGGCTTGAAGGACGAGTGGGGGTAAGATAGGGGCAGGGTAAGAGGGTAGGAAGAGCTTGCTAGACAAAGAGACCAGTATGGCAAAGGCCAGGTGTGGGGCCGATCCTGGCACTTCGGAGGATCTGAAAGAAGCTGCTTACCTTTTGCTGATTAGGTTGTGTGTGTGGTGGTGGTGGGTGGGGGGGACAGAGGAGATGAGGTGGAAGAGACAGGTGAGGCAAAATCATGCAAGGCTTTGCCCTCCATACGAAGGATTCAACTTGGGGCTAAGGGCACTGGAATTGCCCTGAAAGGAAGATTTAGGTTTATAAAGACTCACTCTGGCTGCTGTGAGGAGAATGGGCTAGAGTGGGGCAGAGTGGGTGTGGGGAGAGCAGTTAAGGGACCAGTGCAGACCTCCTGGTGAAGGAAGTGACTATGGAGAGAAAAGGAAGTGTTGAGTGTTATTTAGGAGGTGAAATGGACTTGCTAGTGATTGATGTGGGCTGGAAGGAAGAAGAGGATGACGTCCAGATTTGTGACATAAACACCTAGGGTGATGGTGGTGCCACTTCCTGAGAGAAAACACCGAGGAAGAAACGGGTGGGTAGTGGGGAAGAGAAATAAAGAACAAATTCAATTTTGGACAGACTTCAGGGAAACACGCAGATAAAGACATGAGTCTGGAGTTCACAAGAGAGGTCTGTGCTAAATAGCCACATCCGTGCATCGCTGAGATGGTTGTAGTCCTGGGGAAGAGTAAAGAGGAGGCAGCAAAAAAGCCTGAAGCATAACCCCAAGGTACCACAACAGTTAAAGGTCCAGTAAAAAGGAAGACCCACCCAAGGAGAACTAGAAGGGAAACTAGTGAAGAGAGAAATAAAGTACAGAACAATGAGGTTAAGAGAGAAGAGTGAAAAAGAAAAAAGACTGTTGAATACTGGGGAACATTAGGTGAAATGAGGACTGGAGCGTGTCCATTGCTTTAGGGATGTGGAGGTCATTGGTGGCCTTAGCAGGAACCATTTCCATGGACTGGTGGGTGTAGACAGCTTATTGGAGTGAGAAAATGGAAGATGAGTGAGTGGAAGCAATGAGTAAACTGAGAAGAAATCCAAGTATTTTCACTGTGTTGTGAGGAGGAAACAGACGTGCAGAGAGGTGAAGCGACATTCTGTAGACCTCTCAGTCAGTGCGAGCACTGGGGCACAAATGCAGGTATGCCTGGTCAAGATTGATGCTTCTCTAGCCAGCAGCAGGAGCAGGACCCCCTGCTGTTGATTCTGTCTCTTTGGTAATAAAGGAAAGAAAATACGTGCTGCGAATGGACTATTGAATGAGTAATATTCTGGCTCCGATTTCAGAGGTTTTCTTCACGTTAGACATTGCTGGTTTATACACAAATGCAAAATTTGTGTCTTCATTTCTGAGAAGAACAACCTCTTTCATGGTCCTGATCCATGAGAAAATTGGTGTCTTAGGCCAGAGACATGAAGGCTACACTCCTACACTCAAGATAGTGCATTGAATGTGTAGCATCTCGTTTTCTGGCTCTTAGGAGAGAGAACTGGATGAAGGGGGCAAAAGCGTTTAGACACCTAAGTCCCAGTATTGGTTTGCCCATGGCCTGTGCATTTGAACAAGCCTTTCTTCCATATTTGGGGTCAGAAGCAGGTCAAAGTGAGAAGGAGCAGTGTCTTTTCTGGTGCTCAGCCACAGAGCCTTAGGAGAATTGGTGGGCGTTTCTCAGGATGTCTACTGAAGGAGTCTCAGTGAATGCCAGTGAGAAGGACAGATTGTAATGAAACATTTATTCGAAGCACTCCTGGTATTACCACTTAATTCAGTCCTAAAGTCATTCATTTTTCATTTGAGAATGACATTAAATTATGACAAGAATGAAAGGTGGAATGGGTTTAGATATCTTATTGCTCACGAAGTTCTTCCTTCAGGTGCCATCATTTTTTCAAAAGGAAAGAGAGAAATTCTTCCACACTTGTAGAGGCTTCAGCAATCTTTCTTCTAAAGGGTCAAGGGGTCCTGTAGATGTTTGGTGGACACAGCAAAATGAAAGAAGCTTTCTAACTGTGTCTGTGTGTGTATAGATGTGTGTGTTTCTGAGTTTGTATGTGCATGTGTTTTAAGCCAATCTGCAAATTCAGATCACAAAACTCTTGAGAGAAGTCCCGGGCAGTGTTTCTAGGATTTCACAACAATCTGTTTGAGAGGAAAATTTTCACTTTTTACTTGAACTTAAAGGCTGTGCTTTTCTTCTTTTTTAATTCCTTGAATGTACTCGATGTTTTACTATCAGGTAGATATTATAACCTGGTCTGATGTTTGTCCTAACTTAGGACCCATAGATTGCCCTGACCTTCAACTATTATTATATCCTGGTTAATGACGAGAAGGATCATGATTTATAATTTCCCAGTAGCTTCACATTTGAGGCTGGTTTTAGTATTTTCTTCTTTTTAAAATTTATTATTATTTTAACTTTATTTTGTACACTTAATAATTGAAAATATAACTAAAAAGTAAACACAGATGAATATATACATTTCTCAATTAAATGTAATGGATACATATAAAATTTTTTTTAATCAAATAATATGTTACACAATATATTTGGTTCATAGTAAGGCAGTCATACAGTTTTTGTCCTTTTGTGTCTGGCTTGCTTCGCTCAACATAATGTCCTCCAGGTTCATCCATGCTGTCATATGCTTTACGACTTTATTCTTCTTAAAGCTGCATAATATTCCATTGTGTGAATAGACCACAGTTTGTTTATCCATTCGTCTGTTGATGGACACCTGGGTTGTTTCCAACTTTTGGCAATGGTGAATAATGTGGCCATGAACATCGGTGTGCAGATGTCTGTTCGTGTCACTGCTCTCAGTTCTTCTGGGTATATACCCAGTAGTGGTATTGCAGGGTCACGTGGCAAGTCTATATTCAACTTCTTTAGGAACTGCCAAACAGTCCTCCATAGTGGTTGTACCATCCTGCATTCCCACCAACAGTGAAGAAGTGTTCCTATCTCTCCACATCCTCTCCAGCACTTGTAGTTCTCTGTCTTTCTAATAGTGGCCATTCTGATAGGTGTGAAATGATATCTCATTGTAGTTTTGATTGGCATTTCCCAAATCATGAGTGATGTTGATTATTTCTTCATGTGTTTTTTTGCCATTTGAATTTCTTCTTTGGAGAAATGTCTATTCAAGTCTTTGGCCCATTTTTTAATTGGGTCGTTTGTCTTTTTATTGTTGAGTTGTAATATCTCTTTATATATCTCTTATCAAATATGTGATTTCAAAATATTTTTTCCCATTGAGTTGGCTGCCTTTTCATCCTTCTGACAAAGTCCTGTGAAGTGCAAAAATGTTTAATTTTGAGGAGGTCCCATTTATCTATTTTTTATTTTGTTGCACGTGCTTTGGGTGTAAGGTACAAGAAACCACCACCTACTGCAAGGTCTTGAAGATGTTTCCCTACATTTTCTTCTAGTAGTTTTATGGTCCTGGCTTTTATATTTAGATCTTTGATCCATTTTAAATTGATTCTTGTATCGGGGGGAGATTGGGGTCCTCTTTCATTCTTTTGGTTATAGATATCCAGTTCTCCCAACACGATTTGTTGAAGAGATTGTTTTTCCCCATCAGCGTGGGCTTGGTAGGTTTATCAAAAACCAGTTGACTGTATAGGTGAGGGTATATTTCTGGGTTCTCAATTCTATTCCACTGATCGATGTGTTTATCTTTATGCCAGTACCATGCTGTTTTGACCACTGTAGCTTTGCAATATGTTTCAAGGTCAGGCAGCGAAATTCCTCCCACATTGCTCTTCCTTTTTAGAATATTTTTGGCTATTCGGGTGCACTTACTCTTCCAGATGAATTTGGTAATTACCTTCTCTAATTCTGTAAAGTAAGCTGTAAGGATTTTGATTGGTATTGCATTGAGTCCATAAATCAGTTTGGGCAAGATTGACATCTTCATGGTATTTATTCTTCCAATCCATGAACACGGAATGTCTTTCCATTTGTTTAGGTCTTTTTAAATTTCTTTTAGCATTGTTTTGTAGTTTTATGCATATAGGTCCTGTGCTTCTTTGGCTAAATTAACTCCTAGGTATTTGATTCTTTTTGTTGCTATTGAAAATGGAATTTTCCTCCTGATTTCCTCCTTGGATTGTTCAGTACTAGTGTACAAAAACATTACTGATTTTTGCGTGTTGATCTTGTATCCTGCCACTTTGCTGAACTCATTTATTAGTTCAAGTAGCTTTGTTGTGGATACTTCAAGATTTTCTAAATACAGGATCATGTCATCCGCAAACAGTGAGAGTTTTACGTTCTCTTTTTCTATTTGGACGCCTTTAATTTTTTTGTCTTGTCTAATTGCCCTAGCTAGAACTTCTAGTACAATGTTGAATAACAATGGTGACAGTGGGCATCCTTGTCTTGTTCCTGATCTTAGAGGGAAAGCTTTCAACCTTTCCCCATTGAGTATGATGTTGGCTGTGGGTTTTTCATATATGCCTTTTATCATATTGAGGAATTTTCCTTTTATTCCTATCTTTTGAAGTATTTTTATCAAAAAAGGATGTTGGATTTTGTCAAATGCCTTTTCTACATCTATTGAGATGATCATGTAGTTTTTTTCCTTCAATTTGTTAATGTGGTGTATTACATTGATTGATTTTCTTATGTTGAACCAGCCTTGCATGCCAGGAATAAATCCCTCTTGGTCGTGATGTATAAGTCTTTTGATATGCTGTTGGATTCAGTTTGCAAGTATTTTGTTGAGAATTTTTGCATCTATGTTCATTAGAGAGATTGGTCTGTAATTTTCTTTTCTTGTGGAATCTTTATCTGGCTTTGGGTGATGTTGGCTTCATAAAATATGTTGGGTAATTTTCCCTCCTCTTCAATTTTTTGGAAGAGTTTAAACAGGATTGGTGTTAATCCTTTTTGAAATGCTTTGTAGAATTCACCTGTGAAGCCATCTGATCCTGGACTTTTCTTTGCTGGGAGATTTTTGATGATGGATTCAATCTCCTTAATTGTGATTGGTTTGTTAAGTTCTTCTATTTCTTGTAGCATTAGTGTAGGTTGGTTGTGCGTTTCTAGAAATTTGTCCATTTCGTCTAGGTTGTCTAGTTTGTTGGCATATAGTTTCTCAAATATCCTCTTATGATTCTTTTTATTTCTATGAGGTCATTTGTAATTTCCCCCCTTTCATTTCTGATTGTATTTATTTGCATCCTCTCTCTTTTTTTCTTTGTTCGTCTAGTGAGGGGTTTGTCAATTTTATTGATCTTCTCAAAGAACAAGCTTTTGGTTTTGTTGATTTTCTCTATTATATTTCTGTTCTCATTTTCATTTATTTCTGCTCTAATCTTTATTATTTCTTTCCTTCTGCTTGCTTTGGGATTGGTTTGCTGTTCTTTTTCTAGATTCTCTAGTTGTTCAGTTCAAACTTTGAGTTTAGCTCTTTCTTGTTTTTTAGTATAGGCATTTAGGGCTATAAAGTTCCTTCTCAAGACTGCCTTCGCTGTATCCCATAAGTTTTGATACATTGTGTTCTCATTTTCATTTGTCTCAATATCTTTACTGATTTCACTTGCAATTTCTTCTTTGACTCACCGAATATTTAGGAGTGTGTTGTTCAGTCTCCACACATTTGCAAGTTTACTTTTTTCCTGTCTGTTATTGATTTCTAGTTTCATTCCATTATGATCTGAGAAGGTGCTTTGTATAATTTCAATCTTTTTATATTTACTGAGAGCTTTATTGTGACCTAACATGTGGCCTATCCTGGAGAAAATCCATGGGCACTTGAGAAGAATGTATAACCCACTGAGTTTGGATGCAGTGTTCTGTATATGTCTGTTAGGTCTAACTTGTTTATCATATTGTTCAAATACTCTGTTTCCTTGTTGATCTTCTGTCTAGTTGTTCTATCTAATGATGTGAGAGGGGTGTTGAAGTCTCCGACGATTATTGTAGAAATGTCTATTTTTCCCTTCGGTTTTGCCAGAGTTTGTCTCATATATTTTGGGGCACCCTGGTTAGGTGCGTACATATTTATGACTGTTATATCTTCCTGGAGGATCGTCCCTTTTATTAATATATAATGGCCTTCTGTATCTCTTATCATTTTTTTGCATTTAAAATCTGTTTTGTCTGATATTAGTATAGCTACCCCTGCTCTTTTCTGTTTACTATTCGCATGGACTATCTTTTTCCAACCTTTTACTTTCAGCCGGTTTGTATCCTTGGGTCTGAGGTGAGTTTCTTGTAAGCAGCATATGGATGGCTCATGTTTTTTTATCCATTCTGTCAGCCTGTATTTTTTGATTGGGGAATTTAATCCATTCACATTCAATATTATTACTGAGAATGCACTACTTATTTCCTCGATTTTATTCTTTGGTTTTCATATGTCATCTTGTTTTTGTCTCTCTTTTTATTCTTTTGGTTATCCTTTCTGCTTTTCTTTCTTCTATACTCTCCTCCAAGCCTCTCTCTCCTGTCTTTTTCTTTCAGGTTCTAAGGCTTCTCCTTTAATATTTCCTGCAAAGGTGGATTCTTTTTTGCAAACGCTCTTAGTTTCTGTTTGCTTGTGAATACTTTATACTCACCTTCATATTTGAAGAACAGTTTTGCTGGATAAAGAAATCCCGGCTGGCAGTTTTTCTCTTTCAGTTTCCTAATTGTATCATACACTGTCTTCTTGCCTCCATGGTTTCTGAAGAGAAATCTGCACTAAGTCTTACTGGACGTTCTTTGTACGTTATCGTTTGCTTCTCTCTTGCTGCTCTGAGAATTTTCTCTTTATCTTTTACATTTGACATTCTGAATAGTATGTGTCTTGGCATAGGTCTATTTGGATTTATTCTCATTGGGGTACGGTGTGCTTCTTGGACATGTAAGTTCATTTCTTTCATGAGAGTTGGGAAATTTTCAGCTATGATTTCCTCAAATACTCTTTCTGCCCCTTTTCCTTTCTCTTCCCCTTCTGGAAAGCCCATGACATGTATGTTGTTGCATTTTGTGTTGTCATTGAACTCTCTGAGCCCCTGCTCAATTTTTTTCATTCTTTTCTCTCTCTGTTCTTTTCTTTCTTCAATTTTAGCTGCTCTGTCTTCGGTATCACTTAATCTTTCTTCTGTCATTTCGAATCTGCTGTTGTATGCCTCAAATGTGTTTTTGACTTCACTTATTGTGTCTTTCATTCCCATGAACTCCATTACTTTTCTGTTCAGGATTTCAAATTCTTCTTTGTGTTCACTCAATGTCTTCTTGATGTCATTTATCTCTTTAAACAATATTGTCTTTCATCTCATTAATTTGATTTTGGAAATTTGTGCTCATCTCACTCATTAGTCTTCTCAAATTCTGCATCTCTTCTGGGACTTTGCTCTATTACTTTTCTTCGGCCATGTCTTCTATTTTCTTAGTATGGCTCATAATTTTTTGCTGGTGTTTAGGCATCTGGTTAGGTTGTATTTTACTTAGATGCTCTATCTCTTTCTCTTTTATAGGGTTTTAGTGTCAGGAGGCTGTGAGTTACCACAGCTCTTTGATTTTTTGGCTCAACCTTGATTGTTAGGATTGTCCTGCTGGTTGCTCAAAACTGGGCACTGGACCCAGTAATTGGTTGTAGAGTTGTTTCCTAGGGCCTTGGGCAGGGAAGCTATAGAGGCCAGGAAAAGCCTCTCGTATTTATTTTTAATTTTCTTATGTGCACTTCCTGGTCTGCCAGGAGATGGTGCTTGTTGGCAGCTCTCAAGTCAATGCCTGGTCAGATTGTATTTGTTGTGACACAGACCAGATCAATTTGATAGAGCTTCCTGTCTGGGGGCTCAGAGCCTTGTAATTCAAACTTTCTGAGACAGTTCTCCAGTCTTCTCTGGCAGCCCCCTCCCTTTTCCCAGCTAGGAAATATTTCCACTCCCCTCTGAATCCTCAACAATCAGTCCCTGTTAGTAGAGAAGGAGATTGGAAAGTTTGTATATCTTTAGCCCCTTGCAGGCTCAAGGCAAACAATGGTGCAGCCCCACCCGGTCTGGAAGCGCTCTAGGGACAGGGCAGACCAAACCTGCGAGTCAAAAGCAGGGTCAGCCCCAGGCTCTCTCTCCCCCCTCTCCTGTGGAGTCCTCAATAATTAGTCCAGGCTAGAAGAGAGGGAGGTTGGGAGGGTCAGATTTCTCTAGTCCTTCCTAGGCTCCCAGGGCAAACCACCGTGTGGAAGGCTCCGCAGCCCAAATTTGTGGGTCAGAACCCGAGTCAGCCTAAGGCTGTGTCCCTCTCTCTCCCCTTTCCGGGAGTGGTAGATCCCTGGAGCCCCCTTTGTCTGTAGTCACAAGCCCAGAGGTCCGAGCTGCTGCTGGTTCCAACTCACGGTTCTGTTGTTGCGATTTCCCTCTTTTGTCCCTCTCTCCTCTGGATGGTGTGCAGACTTCACCTGCTGTCCTAAACCCTAGAAGATCTTTTTCAGGGCTATTTCAGCCTGTCCTCTAGCTATTTTTCTCGAGAAGAGATTCCCGTGTCTTACTAGTCCTCCATCTTCCTGGAAGTTTTCTTTTAGTATTTTCTTCTAAGGGGTAAGAGATCATCATTTGCCATTTGCCAGTCCTAGAACTGTCCAACTTCTATTTCTCCTTTCCCTGAGATAGTAATAACTGCTGTAGAACAAGGTGGAAACAGCACATTCTGCTATGGGATGTTCAAATGAGAAGCCCCTAAGTTTGAGGATTGACGCAAAATAACTACCTATTGAATACACCAGAAGAGGAAGCCAGCCTTGAGTTAAAACAAAGTACAAATGGACTTAGGGTCTCTCAACAAGCTTTCATTTCTTGAATGGTATTGTCCTCATGCCTGGAGAGCAACTGACTTATGAAACAAGTGGAGATGGCCTCAAACTTCACTGCATTATCACATTAGAGAGAATCTGATGATGCTCAAAGATGAACAAACAGCATCCAGCCCATAGCCCATATCCTTGAAATCCTTTATTGAAAGAATCCTTGGTTGTGAAATTTCTGCAAGAAATTTGATCTGTTCAATTCCTTAGCAAATCACCTTGCAATTTCTTAATGGGCAATATGGACAATATTTACTTGATTTGAATAAATGATTAGCAACATGCATAAGGACGCTCCTCTTTAAAGAGTATCAGTTGATTAATGACTTGGGCAAGAATCACTTTATGGCTCTTTGCTGCACTATTAGTCATTTTATAAGAATGGGTTTTTGTCACTTCAAAATGCAATTTCTTTCTTTATAGAAACTCGGTTATGGTCACTTGCATCTGGAAAGGTTAGCTAGTAGCGTGCTTTAAAAATATGAAATTCATACCATCTTGGGTGTAGCTGCTCAGACCCTGTGACTATCCAGTGATTAAGCTTTTTGATAGTGTACACTTGAAACAACTGCCCAATAATATGTAAAATCCTAGAGCTGGGAGGGCCTTTAGATCTCTTCCAGCCCAGCCCCTAATGTTATAGATGAAGAAACTGAAATATGCAGAGAGAAGGTGACTTCCATAGGGTCACATTGAGCTGTTAGGCTGTCCACCCCAAATCAGCACATGCTTCTCAGCTCCTCCAGTGTGCCTTGTACTATGCTAGATGCTGGGGAAAGGCATGGTTTCAGTCTTGAGTTTACCCTCTGGTGGAGGAGATACAACTGACCCATGTAAAAATTTAAAGATAGTGCACAGAAATATAACAAGTGCAAGCAAGTGTGGTCCAGACTCTGTATAACAGGCTGTGTTTTATAGCCATGCTACATCAGTAGGATAACCTCATAGGCTAGGTTGGGAAACGAAGTAAGCCTGGAGGCAGAGCAGAGCAGTGAGAGTCACCACCCTGTAGCTACAACATAAAGGTTGGCATGTTAGATATGGCAAAACTATCGGGAGGATCAAGGGGGTGGCCTGGGATGCAGAGAATCAGGTTTATAATCACTATGGCAGTAAGATAAGAAAGGCCTGAAGTTCCTTCCCTTTGGGATTTTCTTCCCCCTCTATGGCAGTATCTTTCCCAACAGGAGGCTGGCACAGAACAATAGTTAATAGCACAGGTTCTAGAGCACAGTCTCGGGAAGGACTTGGATAGGTGTTCCAGCCCTGCCTCTTTTTTGTTGTATGACTTTGTGTAAATTATTTCCGCCAAGTTTCATTTCCTTGCCTGTAAAATGAGAATAATAATTAATTCCTGCCTCATGTAATTTTGTGAAGATCAGTTGATATAATGCATGGAAGTCAATCACACTGCACAATGTCTAACCGAGCAGTGCTTATTGCAGGGTTCTATTATTAATATACACAAATCAAATATACCGCTAGCAATCGGAGTGTGTGTGAGTCTGTTTCTACATGTCATGTTCTGGCTATTTTAACCATCAAAGAGAGATTTGATTTATGAAATCTAATTGAACAATGGGTAGCTCTTTAAATGGCTGAAAACAACAAAAGGTGTTAAGGTAGAAACATAAGGAAGTGGCTTCTTTGTAAGTGGTCCTATGGATTGCTTGGTATTTGCCAATCAATTTTTTTTTCCTGGACAAAATGAAGACTACATTTCTCAGGAAATATAGTTAGGTTAAGACCACCTAACTGAATTCTGGCCAATAAGATGTGGGAAGAAGTGATATACCTCACTTCCAGGGTAAGCAAAAGTCCCTGTGTGATTTCCCACCCTCTCTTCTCTTCTATGGTGTGGCAGTTTGGTATTGTTTATGAATTCCAAGAATAGATATTGGATTATGTTTGTAAACTGGTCTGTTCCTCTGGGTGTACTAGATTGTATTGGATTCAGAGGTTTCACTTTTACTTTATTAACAAGATTAAGGCTTTTATTCAACCACGTCATTAGGGCGGCTTGGTTTGAGTCCCTGCCGCTCCTCCCCCACACCCCCACCCCCGTCCCCTTTGCGTGCTGTGTAAATGGATGCTCAGCCAAAGACAGGGAAGTAAATACATGGAGAAGGAGAACACAGGGAGTTTCATTTTGGATGCTGGAGCCCCAGGGAGAGTGCCCAGCGGTTCGCCTGAGAGTTTGCAGCTGAAGAGACCAGAGCCTGACTAGCTGAGAAAGCCTGGAAAGAAATGAGCCCCAGGGAGAGAGATGAGCCTTATGCCAGCCTATAGCTGAGATGGGAAGAAACTGGGACTATGTAGCCTTAGGAGGAAGAGGAAGGCTGAACCCTCACAGAGACTGGCAGCCATCTTGTTCCAACATGTGGCAACGGACATTGGTAAGGGACGTAACTTACTCTTTTTTTTTTTTTTTTTTTTTTCTCGTAACTTACTCTTTATGGCCTTGTGACTGTTAGCTTCTACCCCAAATAAATACCCTTTATAAAAGCCAACCGATTTCTGGTATTTTGCTTCATCACCCCTTTGGCTGACTAATACATGTAAAGCACATGTTCCAGGTGGTAAAACTACTAAATGGAAAGAACACATATCCCTGAGTCACTGCTTGTAGGAGAGCCAAGGAGGGTAGTTGCTCGAGCCTCATGGGACATTGTATGAGCAAGAAGTTAACTTTTATCATGTTAAGTCTCTGAGATTTGGGAATGATTATAGGAACTAGCATTAATCACCCTTACTTGCAAACTGGCCAACTGAACTGTTCAAATGCAGAGAAAATGAAGATAATAAAAATGTTCATGTCCAATTTATTTGAAGACCATGTTTAAGCACAATAAATATTATGAGTAAAATATACAAGTCATTTTTAATGTCACAAAAAGTCATTATATTGTTGGGTTGAGTTTTCTCTTGAATGCAGTGTTAACAGAAAAAATACATTTATTTTAAAAATATAACACCCCAAAAGGTGGCATTCTACTCATATCTGAGAGCAGAGTGCATGTTTAATTGTTGTCAGAGAATGCTCTTCAACATATGCTGAGGACTGAAAACTAACAAACAAATATATTTTGAAAGAGTTCAGAAAAATCCCATTAAAATGACAATATCAAAAACAGTGATGTCTCTCATAGTTGTGGGGTTGTGGATAGCTGGGTCATTTTTTTCCATATGCTCTTATTATATTTTCTGAATCTCCCGCAGTAAACATGTATTATAAACAAAAAAGTCATTAAGAGGACATTTTAAAAAATATTCTAACTAACTTTATCAATTTATCCATTTTAAGCTCTTTATCCTTTACGGATGAATAATCCCTGAAATATCAAGAACTATAAATAGATTTTGCACCAAGGCAGATTTTGATATAAAATTTGAAACACAGAGATTTGAATTTATAGGCTATAGCTATTACTTACTAGTTTGGGAGAGGAAACATCCAAATGAGCTAGTGGTGCTGAGATGATTTTTCAGGAGAATGGGTCTTAAACTGAAAGAGCAGAAAGACCAGACCTTTGGCCTGAAATAATACCTATGTCTGATTTGGATAAATACCAATGAGAAAACATTCACTGTAAGAAGACATTTCTGGGGCAGTTTCTTTAAGATCTACCCCTGTAGTGTGCACATACTACAATGTTTGTCCTTCCTGCTCTGTAATCCAACATTTTTTTACCTCTCTGTCTCCCTCACTACACTGTGAGCTTCTTGCAGAAAAGGATCTGCCCATTTCACCTTTTGTGACCCCAGGGCAGAATAGTGATAGGCTCAAAATAGGTTTCAATGAATTCTTGTTGAATTAATCAATGGGGATGAGGCCAGAGGGAAATTAGACTGAGAGACAAGCCAAATGGCAACTGTGCAGTGTGAGGATCAAGCAGGAGCATGTCCTAAGAGTGGTGAAATGAGTGGTTAGAAACATGAAGCCACCTCTGGATTATAAAAACAGTAAAGAAGGGATGTCTGGGCAATTGCACACTACAATCAAAGCAGGCATTCGACATGCTTAACTCCCAAGGCCACTGTGTGTGGTGGAAAATTAACCTTACCAGAGAGGTCTGGCCTTTGCCCACGGCTACTGGGAGGTGATTTCGAGGTCCCTAGAATGTGTGTCTGAGAGGAGGTTCTTTGTTTACCTGGGGGCTTTGGCCACCAGACAGACTAACAGTGTGATCTGTGGTGGGGGCTTTGGGCCACATGGTGTAAGTTCTGACTTTCAAAGGAATTGGAGACTAAATGTATTAGCTCAGCCTCTAAGAGGGGCTAGAGACTAAAGGTCAGCCATTTGGGAGTATTTGATTGAGTCCCAGTAAAAGCACTGGATATCAAAGCCTCGGGTGAGCTTCCCAGGTTAGCAGTAGTCTGTGCATATTGTCACAAATTGTGGGCAGGAGGAGGTAATATCGTCCAGGACTCCATGAGGAGAGGACAACAAGAAGCTCTGCATTTGGTTCTCTCCTGACTCTGCCTTGTGTGTCTCTTCCTTTGGGTGGGTTAGTCTGTATCTTTTCTGTATAATAAACCATAACCGTTGAGTATAACAGCTTTCAATGACTCCTGAGTCCTTCTAGTGAATTATCAAAACTGAGGGTTGTTTTGGGAACTCCCAAACTTGCAACTGGTGTCAGAGGTGAAGGCGGTCTTGTGTGAACTGTGCTCCTCAATTCTATGTAGTCATCAAATAGGAAATCTTTTTAAAAACAGTACCTGGTGAAATGCCTACTTAGTCTCATTCTGTCTTAAAGTATTCTTTCTTCTGTGTCTCTGGGTATTTAACTGTGATCTAACCATTTCTATGAGAAACATTAATTTAATTTAAATCATTTAAAGACATAGATAGACATTCTCCAGGAATGTAATCTTCCATGCTAGAAAATGATATAATGATAAAATCTCTCTTTCTTTCCACATGTATACACACAGGATATATTAAATTATTCACTGGAATGAACTCATTGGAATGTTGACTGATGAAAAATGCTACATAAATATAAACTATACTGTAAATTATTTTGTGGGTTTTTTTTTTTTTTTTTTTTTTTTTTTTACTGGGAGGTCCCGGGGATCGAACCCCGGTCTCTCCATATGGTAGACGGACGCCAAACTTCTTGAGCCACATCCGTTTCCCACTTTGTGGGTTTTTAAACTTATCCTATATTTGTACCTGGATCTCAAATCTTAGTATAAAAAAATTTCATTCAAGAAGCCTGTAAATCTTTGAATATAATATTTCACATGGTATATGACTAATCTACTAACTACTAAATCTACTACCAAATCTGCTTCTGAAATCTAGGTAGATTTTCCTAGCAGCTGTTTTTATTCACAGCACACTTTCATGCCAGTTATGCTTTCTTTCCTCCCAAATCATATCCACTCAAGTCAATGCCTTGGACATTGTGAAAGAAGGAGTGAAAACCATAGTGGCTACAGGCAAGAGAACAGAGACAAGGAGCCATTCAAAGTCCCAGAGACACAGAAAGGTGCAGAGGGGTAATCTTGGTTTGGGGCAGTTTTCCAATTATGGTTTCAGTTCCTGGTGGGGCCCAGCTGCATTTTCTGCTCTTCAGTCTGTGAGTTACCTCTATATTCTTATATCATATTCCACATTTTTTTCTTATCTCAGGTGGGTTTCTGTTATCTGCAACCAGAGGAGCCTTAACTAAGACTCTGGCTAAATCACAGAACCTGTTGTAGTCCCTTGCTGATCAGTAGGTGCTCTTGCTAAGAGTAGAATTATAAGGGATGTGCTTCTGTGTTTTGTCCATGTTAATTAGAAGTATTGGGATTCCTGTATATGAGGTGGTCAAATAGGTATACACAATGAAAACAAATTTCTCACCCCGGCACTTGTCCATAAGAAATGAGACCTATGTAAATTACTTATTTCAAATGGAGAAGCATGGTTTACTTTAACTGCATTTAGATCAAACTAAAACCGAGAAGTTTAGGAACCTGGACTCCACTTAATTTTCTTAAATAATGAAGATCCTTAAATAATGAATGACCCTTAGAGATTATTTAGGCCAACACCCTCCTCCTCTTTCACCTCCAACTCCAATGGACAGAGTTACCCAAAGAGGTAACAGCCTTGTGCTGCCCTGGCCTCAGAGCTGGCCCATTTCAGAGCCGGGCCCTGTGTCCTTTCTGTGGTGTCTCATCTCCTCCCATGTGACTAAGTCTTGGTTGGGGAACTAAGACTTCTTTTATGGTCACGATTTTGTCTTGGAGCCTAGCTGGTGGCTGGGATTTCTGGCCTTGGGGTGGTGGGAGCCAACTGAAGAGACAGGCTTTTTTCCAATTAGACCTGATGTTTGGGTAGTGACCCTAGTTCCTTCTCCTTAATAGTCTGACTCCCTAGACTTGTCTTAGATTTGGCTTCTTCTCACCTCACCCCTCATTTATCCAACTGAAGTTAGGTTTCCACAGAGCCACCAGGGAAAGTGCCTGAGCTTCAGCTCAACGTGGTAAAACCTTCACGGAGTGTTTGTTCTGTGCCAGGCACTGTGTTATAGGCCTGTTGACCCATCTGTATACTCTCATGTCATCTTTATCATACCACTGCATGCCACTTACATTTGAGAAAACTCCAGCTCAGATGGCTACCTAGCTGTTCCTTCTTGGATTAAACTAAGAATGCCAAAGTCAGTCTTGTCTTTGGATTGGAGATGGGGGCTGTTTTCCTCACTGAAGTGATTTGCTCGAGTCACCAGGTTAGTAGTAGTGAGGTCAGGGAGTGGCAGTGACGGGCGTGCCACTGGCTATCCTGCACATGGCAGTTCCGGCCATTGTTTAGCACTCTCTGCCACTGCCAGCATAGCGAGAGAAGTGGGTCTCCATATACCATCCACAAAACATAGCTTTTGCTTTCTGTCATTTCAGGGCTGGAAGGAAAGTTTCTTTCCCAACTGACATCTGCACATAATATGGTTTTCCTCAAGGTACACGGCTGCAGGTACAATATATGATGTTGTTTTTGTCACTTTATACTCCCCACAAACTAGAATATGTCTCTTGCAGCCCTGACACTGCAACAAAAATCCTCATATAGTTCCCTCCTTTGTTTTAGATACTTTGTTTTAGATACTTTTTTTAGAAAAAAGAGACCTGACCAAATAAGTCTCACCTCTAAAGCCATCTTAATAGTCAGTGAACTATCATATTAGTGAAGGAATCCAGAATATATTTCCTAGATTATTTATTTGTGAAGAATTGTGGTCAGTCATCTCATGGCATCCCTCATCTTTTTGCTAATTTTCTGCCTTCTCATACCTTGCCAATGAACATTTAAACTCCTCAAGAGTAAGTATGGTATCTTACACATTTAATTTTATCTTCTGTAGTGACTCAGAATTATTTAGGATAGATGCTGAGTAAATATTTTCAGTGGGGTTAAATAGAAATCTGCTACTGCTGTCCTTAACTTGGATTAGATTTAGAAAAGATTAGAGTTGATGCCAAAGAATATTTTATTCCAGCCCCCCAATTCACCTCCTTAGCACTGTGTAAATGAGAAAACACTGCAATATTTGTGAGTTGCCTAAGATAACACAGCTCATTAGTGGAAGCATTGGGATATGACTTGTATATCCTGACTTCTTGGTCCAATGCTCTTTCCACTGAAAAGTGCTGCCTCTAGTCATCTAAGAAAATGGGACATAAAATAGGTAAGTTCTATAAAGGAGAAAGCACCAGGAAATGTCAGGAGAATGAGGTAGAATCCTGGCTTCAGAAGGGGAGGCTACCAGGGACCATGGTCAATTTGAGAGTAAGAGCAACAAAAAGGAAGAAAGACATGAGAACAGATCTGCAGGAATGGAGGGCAAACATCATCTAACTTCTTCCTTGCCAAGGCTGATACTGGCAGTGGCAGACTGCATTTTCCAAAGGTGGCTGCAACAATGCATGCCCCACAAGCTCTTCTACAGCATCACCTTACCATTCCCTGCATCAAGAGGGGGTGTGTAATTTCCCTCCCCTGAATCTTGAATGGCTTTATGACTTCCAAAGCTAACTGAGAAAAGGCCACACAGCTTTGCCAGTTCTCTTGGAACCCTTGCTGTGTAAGAAGTCTGATTACCCTGAGACTGCCACGCTGGCAAGGCCACATGTAGGCACCCCAGTAGACTGTCCAACTGAGCCCAGCCTTCTAGCCACCCCCACCCAGATACCAGAAGCTGAGTCATGACCCTCTGGACCAGTCACATCCATCAGCTGAACAACACTGAGTGACCTCAGTGGACACCATGTGGGGCACCAGTTTAAGCCTGACCAAATTCTGTCCTACAGAGTGAGTAAGATATAGAAAAATGGTTGTGGGTTTAGGTCACTAAATTTTGGGGCTGTTTGTTACACAGCAATAGTGAGTGGAATCAACTTCTGCATTTACAAATACACCACTCAGGTCTTTCTTCATGAGAGGTTTTGGCTTGCACTGCCCTGGCACATAAATGCAAAGTTTCATGCCAAAGTTTTAACAGGGTTGGATTCTTGAGGTCCTGTGGGTGTCAGTCAGGCCCCACAACATTAGTGAGCTTCTGTTTGTAGTTGTAGATTGAACAGTGTGATATTAAAAGTCACAGCACAGCTCAATGGAAAATCCATTTTCAGTTCAGAGTACAAACAGAAACTGATTCTAATTTCAAAAAGAGAACTTAAAACACTCCACACATTAACACACTGCAAAGGAGAAAGCATAGGGAGAGAAGACACAGGTGGCAAAGAGAGCATAGACCCAGAATGCTCAACCTAGAGACACAAAGAATTGTCCTTTCTCACATCCATTTTTATTAACAAATCAAGGAAGCAGCATATTTCATGAAGCCCACTGAAACAAAGCAAAGCCTTTCTGTCCAAACCCCCCTTAGGTATATAACAAGCCATGACTCTCATTTTTGTGCAGAGTTCTGGAAGTATGGCATGAGTATTTATGATGTATTGGGTTTCCAAAGATGACTGCAACGATATCTCCCGTCTAACATGCCACTCCGCCATCAAGAGCTGGAGCAAGCCTACGTTGCCTACCTTTGAATCTGGGGTGACCTTGTGACTGCTTTGACTAATAAAATGTGGTGGAAAAGACATTTGGGAACTTCTAAACCCAGCTTTCAAGGCCTGGCAGCTTTTACTTTTGCTCTCTGGGGAAAGCGAGCCACTGAGTCTCAGCTGCCAGCTGGTTCCAGGTTACCTACAAATGAGAAGGCCATCTTAGAAGGGTCCTCCGACTCCAGTCTGGCTGTCCCAGTTGACAGCACATGGGACAGAGGTGAGCTACACCTGCTGAGACCTTCAAATCACAAACACATGGTGTTGTTTTAGGTAATGGTGTTTTCACTTGGCTTGTTATGCCATGATAGGTAACCAGAATAGTGGGGAAAGGCAAAGGGCTGTCCTGTGTCTTGAGAAGATGGAATATGGGGATCTGAAAGCAAGTTCCAGAGCAAAGCCTAGGGGATTCAGGGCTAGGCCACGGCACTGGATTCAAAGGCAGTGGCTGAGAGACATAAAACAGATCCAAGACGGAGAGTCTGCTTCAGAAAGTAGACAAGGTGGAGGAACAGGGGACAGCACCCAGGAACGGAACCCAAGGCAATAGCATGTGGAGATGGTATTTTAACATTTAAGTGCCAGACCAAGAAGGATTTTTAAGAGATTTTCCATTGGTTCTGACCTTTTCATAGAAATTGCTTAAAGAATACAGCCAAAACGAGTACAAAAGCAAACATTTCTGAGGTGTCTGCAATTTTGATCGGGCTTTGAAGCAAGGGTACCTCCTAGCCTCAGTGGAGGGAGCAAGAGCAGTAGAGATGCACCAGAGAAAGGTCACCCACTGCCACGCCCGACCCATGAGGTTAGGGTTACCCTGAAGCCGTAATGCGTGGGGCAGAACGGGTGGACACACTGTTAGGAGTTGTTGTTTACAGAGGAATGAATGAAGGAAGAAATGAAGAAAAGAATAGATATAGAGGGAGGTATAGAGGGAGTGAAACAGGGTGGAAAAATTTCAGTTTTCTAAAGTATTTTGCTTCTCCGTTGATTAGAGGATGTTGTAGAAGTTAGTAATTCCCTCTGGAATCAGTTTGAGCAATGGAGGTTTGTGTTTATCTATCATGTGGATATGGAATTTGACTCTTGTCACTCCCCCCACCCCAACCCAAATCCCACCCATTGAATTAATGATTTGGGGTCTGCTTTGCATTTAGTTTCAGTTAGGAAATATATCAGGTAAAAAGACCGGTAAGGATGAGCAGTTTCCCAAAGAGGTTGCTCTCATCTTGAAACACAAGAGGGCAGTATTTCAACAGGCCTGAGGAATTCCAAGGCATCATAAAGCATGCTTCCATTATCTTCAGCAAAAAGCCTGTTGGGCTGATTATTTCGACCCAAGAATTTTAGAGTCCAGGGGAGGACGCATTTTAATGACTCGAGGGAACGGATCAAATTAAACACATTATCTAGGATTTTCTCTCCCAGCCTCCTCTCACCCTCCTTCTCAGCAGCTTCTGTCTGCACGGCGTGAGTTTCCTCCCTGTGCCCTGAATCACCCCCTCTGCAAACAGCAGCCCTTGCTGAAGAATGAAGGGCCAGAAAAGGCCTCGGCAGCTTGTGTTGGCACAGATTCTCCAAGGTCACCTTCCAGCAGGATGAACTTAGGAACCGCTGAAAGCTGTGGGCCCAGCCAGTCAGTCTGCAGCTCGATAGGACAGCCCTTGACAGGGAGAAACAAGCCAGACCCAGCAGCAGCTACGTTCCGACGGCCTACTGTGGGGTAGGCACGGCCTACTGTGGGCGCTGGGAGCTTTAGATATGTTATTTCTAATTTTCCCAATGGCCTTGCAGGACAAATATTAATTGCCATTTTACAGATGAGGAAACAAATACAGAGAGGTTAGAAAATGTGACCAAGGTCACAAAGTCAGTAAGTGGAGAGCTGGGACTCCTACCAGAAGGGTGACCCCCAGAGCTTGTAATATACATGGCATGTCCCTAACATCAACCCCCTACTTCTTTTATACCTGGGAAAATCCCACACGGCTTGGTCAGAATATTAAGTGGATGCATTAAGTGATTTTCCTGGTGGAGGGTGGGGAGCAGGCTGCTTCTTGGGGCCCCTTGAGTACAGACTTTAAGTTCTTTTCATTCTCTATCCCCTGCAGCTCCTGGAATAACCTGACATTTAATGGGTGCTCAGTGCTATACAGATCAATTGAGTTGAATTTAATTAGATTCTGTGACCTCCTTGGTTATTTGACAGATTTCCTCATGATTTTAAAGAAGTTTTGGTTTCTGCCTCAGCCTTTTCTTAGGAGTTTGTTTCTGCCCAGCTTCTCATTGAAACACCCTCAGAAACCCACAAGGAAGTGCTGTGCTTTCTCTCTTGGCTTTGTTCTCACTGATAAGAGCTATAAATGATTTTTTAAATGTGGAAATAACTAATCAATAAAAACAAACAGCTGTAATTGATTTTAGAGCAATCTGCATGATCAGAGTTGGCCAAGGAGAAATAATTTCCTATCACAGTAGGATAACATGCAAATGAAATTTAAACTCCAGTCTTCCTCACCTCACAAAATGTCAGAAAAGTGCCAAGCAGAATGTGTTTATGAATGGGAACGCCAACAGTGTTATATTTTTTCTCAAGTAATTTGCAATCTAATTTTCATAAGGGACAAAATAGCTCTAAACATTTCTAAATATTTCACTCCATATGGCTCAAATCCCAAGCTTAAAAATATCTGCCAACTGCCCACAAAGAATGTTTTCTTTTTTTTTTTTAACTTACCAATTTCCTTTTTTTCTTTTTTGTTTTAACTTTATTTTTAGAGAAGTTTTAGATGTACATTTACAGAAAAAGTACACCAAAAGTATAGGGAATTCCCATATATCCCCCGCACCCCATACCTACACACACAGTTACCCCTATTATTGATGTCTTAGATTACTGTGGTGATTGGAAAATCTTAGAGAAGTATTTCCAGTGGTACAATATTGGCTGCCTTCTCTGTGATGTAGTTGAATCTATTCAAGCAGAGGCTGGTCAATTATTTGCTATCTGTATCACAGAAGGTATTGTAGTAGTTGGAAAGTTGGACTAGAAGACCCCTGGCAAGGGTTCTGCCCACTCTGAAATTCTGCTAAATGAAGCACATGAATGATTGCCTTTAATCTCAAAGTCCATCATTTTCTTTTGTGAAGAGCCAGGACCAGTGACCCAATCCTGCAATGTCAGGGGGCTCATCAACCTTCTCAGGCTTCCCTTCCAACTCCTGCAAACCAAGACAGGCCACAGGCTATGAATAGTTGCTCAAAGAAAAGGAAAGAAACCAGGGTCATTTAAAAAAATGTATCAACCTGAAAGAAATGGATTAGGAGATGGTAGCTGTACCTATAGTGAGAAAGCTCTTTGGCTCTTCTCACTATTTTGAAACCGGCTGGTACATAACAGACATAATTTTATCAGCACAAATCTCATGATTCTTGCTTTCAGCTATGGGCCCAAACACCTGGCAAGGGAATGAGCTGCCTGAGTCAATTTGCTCACCTGAGGCCTACAGAACACTTGCAAATGTGAGCTCATTTCTGGATGAGTGGCTCAGCTAGCTTCTGAAGAGAGAAGCAGTGGGACTTCTAGCCATGATTATCCGTTCCCTCATTTATTTAAAAAATATTTCCTTAATGTCTATTAGGTACCAGGCACTGTTGTAGGTGCTTGGGATACAGGCCTGAACAAATAAAGCAAGATTCCTGTTCTCATACAGCTTATATTCTAGTGGGGAGAGAGACAATGAAAAATAACACACAAGAAAATAATGGTAATAATTGCTATGAAGAAAGTAAAGCACAGAGGTGTGAAAGAGACCTGCTGGGTGGCTCCTGTAGAGTTGCTGGTGTCTTAGTTCACCAGAGCTGCTATAACAAATACTGCACAATGGGTTGATTTAAGTAACAGGAATTTAAAGTCTACACGTCCACCATCAGGTGCTGGTGGGGTCTGCTTCCTCTGGGGGTCAGTAGCATTCTGGAACTGGCTGGCCTCAATCCTTGGGGTTCCCTGGCTTGCAGGTTGGTGTAAACATGGCAAGACCCTCTCCTGTGTCTGTGTTTTTGGTTCCTGCTAACTTCCAGCTTCTGGCGGGGTGACCTTCTTTGACTCACTGTCTGAATTTCTTATGCTTCTAAAGGACTCCAAGAAGAGAGATTTGACCAAAACTAACAACTATTTACACATGAGTTTACACCCATGGGAATGCAGATTGAGATTAAGAACATGTGTTTGTCGGGGTGCACGATTCAGCCCAACACGGCTGGTTAGAGAGGCCTCTCTGAGGACGTCCTGAGTGGCGAGAAGAAGCCAGCCATGCCTGGCTCTGGGAAGCAGAATTCTGGGCAGAGGGAATGGCAAAGTCAAAGGCCTCAACGTGGAAATGACCTGGATGTGTTTGAGAAACATAAAGAAGACCAGTGCGGCCCGTGTGGGCCTGAATGTCAGGCATGAAGAAGAGGGAGGCAAGAGGTGAGGTCAGAGGGAGAGGCAGCCATGTGATAACTAGAGAATGGTGGAATCGTGACTTCACTTTAGGCTGTGTGGACACCACCTCGGTTGCTTGGATAAAGAGAATTTCAGGACAGTCATGGGAGCTGGGCCTATTGCTCTAGCTGAACTTTATTCAGATTATACCAGTTAGGATCAGGGTGCCAGTTAGGATGCAGCCTTGATGACAGTTGGCAGGATTGGTCAAAATTCCCTCAGAGTGATTCCTCCCATCTGAACCTTGAATCTGAAAAATCAGCTTGGAGAAGAAAAAAACATCATCTTTCATCAACTTTGAAAAAACCGCCACATATCCATTTTCTCTGAGATAGCAAACCCAATATTTCAAAATCTCCCAAGCGCCACTCATAGAAGAGTTTTCCTCAGAGTTCCGTCAAAGCAGCACTCTCTCTGCTGATATGAACAATTAAAAAAAACCCAAAAACATCGCATTGTTACAGCTAACTAAAGCACAGCACAGAAAGGGAGTAGCAGTGATATCTAGGATTTTAGTACCAGCTGTAGCCTCAAGCTGTGCCACACACAGCTCCATCACACTTGGATATGTATTTTTTTTCTCCTGTATTTTTTTTACATTACACTTATATCCTAGCTCTTTTATAAAGACAGTTTGAAAATTCTTGGTCTTGAAAAATAGCTTTGAATGAGAAACAACCAAAAGACATCTTAAAAAAGTCCCACTGGGGATTGGGTTCTTTGGAGAAGGGTAACCAGACCCCAGTGGCCAGCTCTCATCATAGAGGTCCACATCAACCCAGCTTACTCCTGATCTCTCCCATCTCCGTGACAATTTTACTTTGGAAGCAAACCTCCTCCCTGCTCTGGCTTCCACCTTGTGTCCTACTCTTGTTCTGAGTTAGCTGTCACTGAGCCTGTCAAGGCTCTTCAGAAGATAATTCGGCACACTGGACCATCTCATATATGGATTTGAGTCCCAGCCTTGCTTCTAACAAGCAGTGTTTTGGGCATGCTGCTTTACCTCTCTTAGCTGTAGTGCCATCATTTGTAAAACCTCTGGATTTATTTAATGAAGAGAACTGTCATTTGATTATACTAGGACTGCTTAATAGTTTTCCTCATGTGGGACACCTCTGATGGAATGGTTGTCTGAAGGAATGCCTGTCCTGTAGAAGGACTGTGAGAACCTTTGGTGTAGTATAGGCGAGCCTGTGAACTGACCTAGAATCTTGTACTTTACTGCCATTCTGGACCCTTCCTTGAGTCAGCCAGAATATCCAGGTACAAAAAGAAAGAAACAGTTAACATTAGTTTAGTTTTGTTTTGACTTCCAAACTAAGCTCTTAAGAATTAAAAAAAAAACCCAAATGGGAAGACCCTGAAGGGGTGTAGAACAAGCACTGTAGATGCCATAATAAAGATCAAAAACCGACAGAGGGAGAGGCTGGTGACCATACCTACCACCCCAGAAGAGATTATGAGGGTCCTCTGGGATGAGGTATACGGAGGAGAAGATGATCCTGGACACAATTGTGGGGTGGCAGACACAGGAATGAGAGAATCACCATCCAGAGGGACTGCCCACAGCTCAGCCTGTCACCCCTGCTTACTCTCTGTAGTTTATCCAGCAGAAGGGCACTGGCTGTGATCAAGACTTGGCTAAGCCTCCACCCAAATTGCCCTGTGTAGGACACGCTCCCACTCTTGTCACCAACCCAGGGTACTAGTAAGCTCTTCCCTCATAAAACAGAGCAACAGACCTTGACTTGCAGAGGGGAGAGGTTGTGTAGGAAAAAAATACTAAGATGTGTGGGGCTGGATGGTGGGAAAAATAAATCTCATTATACAATCTGTATAATTAATTAAGATGACTGGCATTGGCACAGGAGGGCGATGGAGTTTGAGGGGCCGAATACTGCGCATTCCTTTTCCCAACATTTGGATCGCTATCTAGGAACCTTGAGACACAGACAGGGAGTCAGATTTGGGAGCCAAAACACAAGGCTGTGATTGAGTAGCTTTAGGCCTTAGGTGGAACAAGCATAGATCATATTACTATTTTTTTCCTTTGGGGATCTGAAGGGCTTTGGTGTGCCGAGTAGCTGTTTTCACAGTTGTGTGATTTTAACCGACTGGGCTGACCGCTTTAGACTTTAGATTTTGGTAAGTGTAGTCCACATGGGATTTTGACCTTGTAGCTAGTGGCAACTTTTCCACAGGCAAGTAGCTGTTCTTACATAGGCAGGGCAGCAGTGCCAACCTTACAAACATGCACGAGCTGTGTTGCCTCCATACACAGAGACAGCCGAGACAAGGCTTTGATTATGGGGGAAAGAGAATGTTTCCATATACCAGCTTTTTAAGATAAGGGATGGAACAGTTTTTCATTGCTTGGCTGCAAATTTACAGTCCAAAACTTTAAAAAGCAAAAGAAGTGACATTTCATTTGTCCTACAAATCATTTCTGCTTGAGGCATAGATAGGCAGGGCTAATCAGACACTCTAGCCTCTCTTTTTCTTTTATACTATTTTGAAAACTCAGCAAGTACTATTACCAGAGATAGAGAGGGTCATTGCACAATGATAAAGCAGTCAGTTCCTCAAGAAGGCATAACAATTTTAATTGGGTATGAAGCTGAATAATAGAGCTTCAAAATCCATGAAACAAAAACTGATAGGACTAAAAGAAGAAATCCATAATTAAAATTGAAGGTTTCAATATACCTTTCCAAGTAACTTATAGAAAAAGTAGACAGAAAATAAGACACAGGAGGAACTAAACACTATTATCAGCCAAGTTGTTTTAGTTTGCTAAAGGCTGCCAAGGCAATATACCAGAAATGCATTGGCTTTTACAATGGGGATTTATTAATTTACAAGCTTACAGTTCCAAAGCTGAGAAAAATGTCCAAATCAAGACATCAGGCAAAGCTCTCTCCCTGAAGACACATCTCTTGGCAATCTTGGACTCCTGCCATGGTAGGGCAAAATGGCGGCATCCGCTGTCTCTCCCTTGTCCTCCAGGTCTCATTGCTTCAGCTTCTGGCTTTTTTCAGCTTTTTTCTCTGCTCCTGTGGGCTTCTCTCTCCTCGGTTCTGTTGATTTTAGCTTCTGGCTTCCAGGACTTTCTCAGCTTCTGGGGGTTTCTCTCTGAGTCCTGAGTCCTTTCTCTATGCTCTGTCTCTGTGAATCCAACCCATTTATAAAGGATTCCAGTAAGAGGATTAAAACAGACCCTGAGTCATGCCTTTCTGGAGTAATCTAATCACAGGCCCTTAACTGAAGTAATTTAATCAAAAGGTCCCGTCTACAGATTAACTCTAAAGACATGATCTTCTGGGATCCACCCAGCTTCAAACAAGTTGACCTAATTCATATTCATAGACTACGTCAAGCCCCAAAACAGTAGAACATATTTTCTTTTCAAGTGAACATGGAGCATTCATCAATACTCTGGGTCATAACATAAATATCAATAAATTTAAAAGCATTGAAATCAGACAAGACAGTTAAACTAGCAAGCACAATTGGATTAATTAAGAGAAAGATATCTGGAAAATCTCAAATTAAAATCTATTTTAAAATAGCGAATGGGTCAAAGAATAAAACACAAAAAGTTAAGAAAGCACTTTTGAACTGAGTGAAATTGGAAACACAACATATCAGTTTGTGAGATACAGGTAAAACAATGTTTAAGGGAAAATTCTAGAATTAAATGCTTTTATTAGAAAAGAAGAAATGTCTTAAATCAATGACCTAAACTTCCACCTTATGAAACTAGAAAAAGAAGAGCAAATTAAACCTACAGCAAAAAGAAGGAAGAAAATAATAAAGATAACATTGGAAATCAGCAAAATAGGACATAGACAAATAATAGATAAAAACAATGAAATCAAATGTTTAGCCTTTGAAAAGAGAAATAAAATAGATAAACCTATAGTCAGGCTTATCAGGAAAATGAGAGAAGACATAAATTACAAATGTCAGGGAAAATGGAGGACTCACTATAGACATTAAAAGGGTAATAAAAATATGAACAAGTTTATACCAATAAATTCAGGAACCTAAATGAAATTGATAAATTATTTAAAAGACAAAATTACTGTAGCTTACTCAAGAAATAGTAGATATAGCTATTAAAGAAATTGAATTCATAACTGAAAGGATTCAAATGACAACAACAACATCATCCAGGACTAGAGGGCTTTGCCGTGAATTACCCTATACATTTAAGGAAGAAATAATAAGTATTCTACAGAAACTATTCCATGAAATACAAAGGGAGAGAATACCTTGCATTTTATGGGGTGAACATTACCTTGATACTCAAACCAGACAAAAATATTATGAGAAGAAAACTACAGACCAATATTCCTTATGAATAAAGATGTAAAATTTCTCAAATTTAGCTCCACAATATATACAAAGAATTATATATAATGACCAAGTGGAGTTTATTCCAGGAATGTATGGTTGATTCAAAATTAGAAGTCTATTCAAATGCCACCATATTAGCAAGCTAAAAATGAAAAACTAACAAAACTGCCTCAATAGATGCAGATGGACATTTGGAAATTGAAATTTTTATCAAGAAAGCATGCTGGATTTTGTTGAATGCCTTTTCTGCATTGACCAAGATGATCATGTGGTTTTTTCCCCTTCAATTTGTTAATGTGGTATATCACATTAATTGATTTTCTTGTATTGAACCACCTATGCATACCAGGAATGAATCCCACTTGGTTAGAGTGTGTAATTTTTTTGGTATGCTGTTGGATTCTATTTACAAGTATTTTGTTGAGAATTTTTGCCTCTATGTTCATTAAAGAGATCAGTCTGTAATTTTCTCTTCTTGTAGTATCTATCTGGCTTTGGTGTTAGGATGATGTTGGCTTCATAAAATGTGCTGGGTAATTTTCCCCCTCTTCAATTTTCTAGAAGACTTTAAACAAGATTGGTGTTACTTCTTCTTAAAATGCTTGGTAGAATTCACATGTGAAGCCATGTAGTCCTTTCTTTGTTGGGAGATTTTAGATGATTGTTTCAATCTCTTTAAATGTGATTGGTTTGTTGAGTTCTTGTATTTCTTGTAGAGTCAATCTAGGTTGTTCATTTCTAGGAATTTTTCTAGGAATTTTTCCATTTTGAATTTGTTGCCATACAATTTCTCATAGTATCCTCTTATGATCCTTTTTATTTCTGTGGAGTCAGTTGTAACTTCCCCCTTTCATTTCTGATTTTATTTATTTGCATCTTCTCTCTTTTTTTCTTTGTTAGTCTATCTAAGGGTTTGTCAATTTTCGTGATCTTCTCAAAGAACCAGCTTTTGGTTTTGTTGATTTTCTCTATTGTTTTTCTGTTCTCACTTTCATTTATTTCTGCTCTAATCTTTATTGTTTCTTTCCTTCTGCTTGCTTTGGGAATACTTTGCTGTTCTTGTTCTAGTTCCTCTAGGTGTTCAGTAGGTCTTTGATTTTCTCTTTCTTCTTTTTTAATACAGATGTTTAAAGCTATAAAATTCCCTTTCAGCACTACCTTTACTCCATCCCATTAGTTCTGATAAGTTGTATTCTCATTTTCATTCATCTCAAGATATTTACAAATTTCTCTTACAATTTCTTCTTTGACCCACTGATTGTTTAGGAGTGTGTTGTTTAGCCACAACACATTTGCAAAATTCTCCCTTTCCCATCTATTATTGATTTTCAGCCTCATTCCATTGTGATCTGAGAAGGTGCTTTGTATAATTTCAATCTTTTCGTATTTATTGAGATCTGCTTTGTGAGCCAACATGTGGTCTTATCCTGGAGAAAAATTCATGAGCACTTGAGAAGAATGTATAACCCGCTGACTTGGGATGCAATGCTCAGTATATGTCTCTTAGGTCTAGCTTATTTATCATATTGTTCAAGTTCTCTGTTTCCTTGTTGATCTGTCTAGTTGTTCTATTAATGATGTGAGTGGTGTGTTGAAATCTCCAACTATTATTGTAGAAATGTCTATTTCTCTCTTCAGTTTTGCCAGAGTTTGTCTCATATATTTTGGGGCATGCTGGTTAAGTGCATAGATATTTATGACTGTTATTTCTTCCTGGTGGACTGTCCCTTTTATTAAAATATAATGATCTTCTGTATCTCATATATTTTTTGCATTTAAAGTCTGTTTTGTCCAAAATTGGTATAGCTATCCCTGCTCTTTTTTATTGCTCTTTGTGTGAAGTATCTTTTCCCAATCTTTCACTTTCAGGCAATTTGTATTCCTGGGTCTAAGTTGAGTCTTATAGGCAGCACATGGATGGTTCATGTTTTTATATCCATTCTGTTAGTCTGTATCTTTTGATTCAGGAGTTTAATCCATTCCCATTCAATGATATTACTGTAAATGCATTATTTACTTCCACTATTTTAATCTTTGGTGTTCATATGTCAGATCTTATTTTCATCTGTTTTTACTCTTTTGGGTATCCTGTCTGCTAGTCTTGCTTTCTACACTCTCCTCCAAGCCTCTCCTGTCATTTTCTTTCGAGCTGTGAAGCTCCATTTAATGTTTCCTGCAAAGGTGGATTCTTTTTTATGAAATCTCTTAGTTTCTGTTTATTTGTGAATATTTTAAACTCACCTTCATATTTGAAGAACAATTTTGTTGGATAAAGTATCTTAATTGTATAATACCACCGTCTCCTTGACCCCGTGGTTTCTGATGAGAAATCTACTCTAAGTCTTACTGGGTTTCCCTTGTATGTGATGGTTTGCTTCTTCCTTGTTGCTCTTAGAATTTTCTCTTTATCTTTGATGTTTGACATTCTGAGTAGTATGTGTCTTGAAAAAGGTCTATTTGGATTTATTCTAATTGGGGTACACTGTGCTTCTTGGACATGTAAATTCATCTCTTTCATAAAAGTTGGGAAATTTTCAGCCATTATTTCCTCAAATACTCTTTCTGTCCCTTTCCCCTTATCTTCTCCTTCTGAAACTCCCATGACACTTATTTGTTATGCTATATGTCATCATTCAACTCCCTGAGCCCCTGCTCAATTTTTTCCATTCTTTTCTCTCTGTGGTCTTCTCTCTCTTCAATTTCAGCTCTTCTTTCTTCTGCATAACTTATCCTTTCCTCTGTCATTTCTATCATTTCAAGTCTTCTGTTGTATGCCTCTAATGCTTGTTTGTTGTTGTTTTTGCCTTTAATGTATTTTTTATCTCACCAATGTGTCTTTCATTCCCATAAGCTCTATTATTTTTCAGTTCAGGTTTTCAAACTCTTCTTTGTGCTTGTCCAGTGTCTTCTTGATGTCCTTTATCTCTTTAGTCATATTGTCTTTCAACTCATTGATTTAATTTAGGAGATTTGTATGAATCTAACTGGTTAAGTGTCTCAAATTCTGTGTCTCCTCTGGGGCTTTGGTATATTCCTTTGCTTGGGCCATTTCTTCCCTTTTCTTAGTATGGTTTGTAATTTTGTGCTGATGTCTAAGCATTTGATTATGATGGTGAGTTTATTCCAATGCTCAATTTCTCTCTCTTGTGTTGGGATTTAGGGGTAGGAGGCTGTGTGTTACTGCCATTTTTTGATTATTGGTTCAACCTGTTCTAGGTCTTTAGGATTATCCTGTTTAGTTGTTCAAATCCAGGCCATGGACCCAGTAATGGGTTGCAGACCTGCTTCCAAGCGCCTTGGGGAGAGAGGCTGTAAAGACTGGAAAGAGCATCTCTTTAGTTTCCTGTCATGCACATCCTTGGTCTGCCAGCAGATGGCACTCTTCAACAGCCTTTCAGTTCAAATCCTGGTTGGAGAGTGCAGCAACACTGACAGAAACAATGTGACAGAGGATCCTGCCTTGAAGCTATTCAGATCCTCTCAAATAAACTTTCTTAGAGACTGTTTTTCAATCTTTGCTGGCAACCCCCTCCTTTTTCCTGAGTAGGAAATAATTCCACACACTTCTGCATCTTCAACAACCAGTCCCAGTCAGTAGTGAGGGTGTTTGTGAGAGTTGGATCTCTTTAGTCCTGTGCTGGCTCCCAGGGTAAACAATGGCGCAGTCCCACCTGGCTTGGAAGGGCTTGTGGAACACAACAGACCATATTTATGGCCAAAAGCTGAATCCAGCCTTATGCTGCATCCTTCTCTCTCCCCTTTCTTGGGGAGGTAGACTCCTGTGGCTCTCTCTGTCTGGAGCCACCAGACAGAGGACGGAGAATTCAAAGCTATCTGCTCCAAGGGTGGGGGGATGGGCACTGGCAGCTATAGCTGCAGCTTTTACTCATAGTTTTCCCATCAAGATTCTTGTCCTTCCCCCCTCTCCTGGGTGGTGTCCAGCTTTCCCCTGGTGTCCTAAACCCTAGAACATTTAATTCCCAGGGCATTTCTGCTTTGTTCTCTAGCTATTTTCTGGAAGAGAAGTGAGTCTTGTGTCTCTTTAATCTACCATCTTCCTGGAAGTCAGAAATTGAAAAATTTAATATATTATTTATTGTATTGTTGAAAAACATGAAGTTTTTAAAATAAATTAAAAAAAAAGACCTAAATTAACAGTGAGAGATACCATGTTCATAGATTTAAAGACTCAATATTGTTTCTGTCCAAATTTTTCTCTAGGGTCCATGTGATCCCAATCTAATTACCACAGAATTTTGTACAAATTGACAAAGTGATTTTAAAATTTATGTGAAAATATTAAGGCCTAGAATAGCCAAAATAATTTTGAAAAGGACCAACAAACTTGAAGGACTCACCGCATCTGATTCTAAGATTTTCTATAAATTACATGTAATAATGACAGTGCAGTGATGGAATAAGAATCAGTGACTGGAATAGAGAGTTCAGGAAAAGACCCATGTATATATGATTAAGTGATTTTCAGCAAGAGTTCTAAGGAATTCAAAGCTGGAAAAGATAGTCTCTTATGCAAATAATGATGCTGGGAAAATTAGACAATGATATGTGTGAAAAATAAGCTTTGGCTTTTACGCATAGCATATACAAAAATTAACTTGAATTTTGATCTAAATATAAGATTTAAAATTATAAAATTAAAAAAATAGAAAAATATCTTTGTGACCTTTGGGTAGGTAAAAATTCCTTAGATAAGAACTTGGACTTCACAAAAATTAAAAACTTCTGTTCTTTAAATGACATTAAGAAAATGCAAGGGGGGAACGGATGTGGCTTAAATGGTTGGGTGTCCATCTCCCATTTGGAGGGACCTGGGTTCGATCCCCAGGACCTCTTGGTTAAAAAAAATATATATATTAAAAAGAAAATGCAAAGGCAAATCACAGCCTGGGAGAAAATATTTGCAAAATGTATATCTGATGAAGGATTTTTTCCCCCAATAAATATATAAAGAACTCATAATTCAATAATGAGAAGAGACAACTTGATTTGAAAGAAAGTAGCCAAAGACTTAAACAAACAAACAAACAAACAAACAAACACTTCATTAAAGGAGATATATGCATGGGAAATAAACACAGGAAAGATGTCCAACATCATTAGTAATTAAGAAAATACAAATTAAAACCAAAACAAAATATAGTTAATATCCATTATTCATGATAATGATTTGCAATTATTTGCAAATTTGCCTACTGTGATGGTTTCCTCAGGCAGAGAGAAGGTTGAAACTCCCTGGGTCAGTCTGGAGATTGGGAATTGCAGACCTGAGTTTAGGTGGTACCCTTTTCAGGGAGGAGAGGAAGTCAAGACTCTTTGGGGCAGGCTGGAGGTTTGGTGATGCAAGCTTGACATTGGGTCGTCTCCTCAGGGCAGACCATTACAGGTTTATCTGGCAATGTCTCAGCAGAATTTAGGGTTTCAATGTCCCCACTGCCATCACCATCAACCTATATGTCTCCATCCCAATCCTCAGGCTTCCACACCTTTCCAATCAATGTCCTCATTTTAACAGCAGACACCCTGCAAGGTTGAGATTTTAGTTTCTGTTGTAACTCTGCTAACTCATACAATGAGACTCTGAGTCTGGTTTTCAGAGATCTCAGGTCTGTGGCTGAATGAAACAAGATTTTCTTTCAGAGCACACATAGAAACTTTCACATAATTCATGAAGCACTTAATTCACAAATTTGAAGTCTTCAGCTCATCCCTTTCTTTTGTAACTGTATCCACTGTATTCACAAATAGCCAGCCAACATCATTGTACCTTTTAACTCCTCAGAGTTGAAACCACTCTCACTCAGGTCCTTGCCTCTTATAAGCATGGAAGTAATCATATCCAGTGGTGATATTTTGTGTATCTCTATTGCCAACTCATACCATGGACTATCAAGTGACCTCTTGATTATTGGGGATAGAGTCATTAGTGCTCTTTAATCTAATTAGAGTACAGAGTCAATTGCAAAAAATCCCAGAACCAATTCAGAAATCCCATTTTTAAGATTCTGTTTCTCAAGAACCACTCCCGATACCAAGCTGTATTAGTCAGGGTTCTCTGGGGAAACAGAACTGACAGGAGCTATCTGTAAATAGAAAGGGATTTTATAAAATTGTCTCACATGACTGTGGAGATGCACAAGTCCAAATTCCATAGGGCAGGCTGCAAGCCAGGGTTTCCGATGAAGGTCCTTGATGAGTTCCCCAGGAGACACTGGCTGACTGAAGTAGAGATGGGAATTCTCTCTCAATGCTGAAATCACTTCTCTTTTTAAGGCTGTCAACTGATTGGATGAGATGTCACTCATTGCTGATGGCAATTTCCTCAGTTGATTGTAGATGTCACCAGCCATCTATGCAATCAACTCACTGATGATTAAAGTCCAATTAGCCCAGTGCTTTCTTGATCAAATAACTAGGCACTATTACCTGGCCAAGTTGACACATTAACCTAACCATCACACCTACTAAAATTTATTTGTAACCTCCAAATCAATCAGTACAAGTGACACTTTTGTGGTTATTTGTGGACGTGCACAGAGCAGTGAAAAAATTGGTGTGTCACCCAACATGTGCCATCCCAGTGGAGGTTGAACCAGGCAACTATCTGCTTTCTCGTTTCAGCTCTCATACTACAAGGCGTTCTTTTTGCAGCACATTTTTCAAATTTTTGTGCTTTTCCTTGGTGATTTAGCTGTTTAAAATGGCCCCAAGCATAGTGCTGAAGTGTTATCTAGTGTTCCTAAGTACAAGAAGGCTGTGATATGCCTTCTAGAGATAATAACATGTGTTGGAAAAGCTTTTTTTCAGCCATGAGTTATAGTGCTGATGACTGTGAGTTCAATTTTAATGAAGCAGTAATATATTTACATAAGATGTCATCATAAACACATATAAAACAAGGTTATGTACTGAAAAATTGACAAAAATGTTGTAAAGATAGGCTCACAGGAACATAATCTTGTGTTTCCCTTAGGAACAATGATTCAGTATTCACTAATTCAGTGTTAGTGGTAACTTTACAGAACATAGCTACTGTGAATAACAAGAATCGACTGTACTAAAACACATCGACTAGGATAGCTAATATTAAACATACTGTCAAAAGCAAGTGTTGGAAAGATTGTGGAGCAACTAGAACCCTCATGCATTGCTGGTGTGAATTCAAAATGATGCAGCCCCTTTAGAAAACAGTTTGATAGGTTTTTATATAGTTAAGCACACTTTCCAATATGGCCCAGCAATCCCATACCCAGGTATTTATCCAAGAGAATTAAAAAAGTGTGTCTCTGGAAAGAGCAGAGTTATTCATAATCTCCCCAAACCAAAATGTTCATTAATTGGTAAATGGATAAACAAATTGTGATATTCCATATAATGGACTTTTCCTGATGGTAATGAATTACTACGGATATACTCATCAAAATGAATGAATCTCAAATGTCTTATGGTAAGTGAATGAAGCCAGAGCCATAAGACACCATACAGTATGATTCCATTTATGTAAAATTCTAGAAGGGCAAAAATACAGTGATAAAGAGCAGATCAGCTGTGGGTATGGGGAGGGTATTGACGGCAAAATGCACAAGGGAACTTTGGACAGTGATGGAAATGTTCTATATCATGACTGTCATGGTGGTTGCATAACAGTATACATATGCCAAGACTAGTCAAATTATCTACTTAAATATGGTACATTTTATTATGTGTAAATTATACCTTTGCTATAGCTGATTAAATTAAAATCAGCTGAGTTTTTCTAAAAAGAGGAGCATCGAGGGAAATAGAACATTAAAGCTATATTCCACTACTGCAGAATAAGGTGTAGCTCAAAGAAAGACTACTTGAAGCCTGGGCCATTCAAAAGCTGAGGAAAGATGGGTCTTGAGAAGCACATGGCAGCAATCTTGTTTCTCACTGAGCCTAGGGGCAAAGGCTTTGGACGCAGCAGCAGCTTCAGTTCAGGAATCTGCTGAGAATGATTTTCCCACTGAAACTAATGTGAAATAAAGGAGAAATTTTTCCTGAGAGGCAGGTTTCCTGGGTCTGAATAATTTCAGAACAAGAAACACCGACAACAATCACTGTGGCATAGGACTGGAAATGCTTCTTCACAAGATATAGTGTAGACCTAAGTCACTAGACAGAACCCACATTTGCTTCATTGGTGGGATGCCAGAAAAATAGGGCTCAAAGGGAAATGGAAATTAAGATGTTTTCAATATGCTGGATTGGAAATAAAAGCACCACAAAATAAGAGCCAGTGACTGGAACTGCTACCACTGCAAATTTCTAAACTTTGTTAGAAGGTAGCCATGTCTCAAATTTGCCCTCTAGTTGCTGAGACAGTATACATAGCGAGCTTCCTCATCCCCTCCCCCCAGTATGGTGAAATATGGTGCCATAATTATCCTTTAGGTAGGAGATAGTGTTCAAATTTTGAGATCAAAGGTCATAGTCTTCTAACAAATTCAGAATGACCAGCATCATGACAAAGCTGAAACCAAGAATTAACCAAGGTTTGTTTAATCTCTGACTATCTATTCCCCCTCATATATCACTGGGATTCTGTCATTATGGTCTTTGACAATAATAAATTGAGGGTTCTGGGAGCATAATTTTACCTGGGATATCTTCTAACTGCTAAGGATTGGTGTGTTTTCTGAAACTACTGGGTATTAAACTGGTACTTTGATCATCTTTAGTGTTCTCTTTGATCTCCTCAAAAGTGGGGCAAAATGAGTATAGTTGAACTTCTAATATCTTAAGGGAACTACAGCTATTTAATGGAAGAGAACTCAATTGTAGCTACTAAAAGAAACACACAGCTACATAGATATGGAGAATTCCTCCAACTAGATTTAGAAGAATAAGAAATTGGGAAAGATGGAATTTGAGACTTTAATTTCTTTGGGTTTTTAAGGCAAAAACAATATAGTTTGATTTTAGACATTAATATTCAGGAGATTTAATTTTGGAATTGTAATTGAATCATGAAAGTCATTGTGGGAGGAGGCTTATGTTCAAATTTGGACAACTTTATATTGGCATTTCATTGGAATATCTTAATGTCAGTTAATTTCACTACAGAATCTCTAATGAGCTATTGTGGACATTGTGACTGCACTAATTTAGGTAGGGAATAGAAAGTGCTTGAGTCCAGTATAGACTTTGAGTTAATTTATGGTCTGTCCTATTTCAAAGCTTTCTGGGGACAAAAGTCATCACTGTTCCCTAGAACTCCCATGAAGGAATAGAGCTCAACATTGAGGGAGAAGCCTCATGAAGTGGGAGCTATACTATTCTGATAGTCTGCTGATCTCCTTCCCGGGGAAGGAGTGTCACACCTCTGCTAGGCCATAGAGTTAAAGGATAAATCCAATGATTTAAGAGAAAAAAAGCTGAGGAATTATAGGAGATGTATTAGGGTTCTCCAGGGAAACAGGTTCTGTTTGTCACAGTAAGTGACAAAGTCTCAAATTAGTTCATATATATATATATATATATAATGAGATTTATTGTAAGGATTGACTCACATGACTCTGGAGATGGACAAGTCTGAATTCCATAGGGCAGGCTGCAGACTGGGAACGCTAATGAAGGTTTTTTAATGAATTCCCTAGGAGAAGCTGACTGGCTGAAGTAGAGATGGAAATTCTTCATTCTGACTGCTGAAGTCATCACTTCTCCTTTTAAGGGCTTCAACTGATTGGATGAGACTTCCAGGTAATCTCTTTAGTTGATTGTAGATGTAACCAGACATAGAAACAATCAACTTATTGATGACTTAAATCCATGAAATATCCTCACAGTAACAATCAGGCCAATGCTTGTTTGACCAAACAACTGGACACCAGAGTGTAACCAAGTTGACACATGAACTTAATCATCACCGGAAACACTTATTCCCCTGATTCTAACGTTTGTCAAGGTTGAGAACTACTGCCTTAGGGCAGTGATTCAGCATCACCTGGGAAACTTGTTAGAAATACAAATTTTTAGGCCTTACCCGGAGCTGGGACAAAGCAGTCTGTGTTTATAACAAGCTCTCCAGGTGATTCTCAAGTTTGAGAACCACCACAGTGGAGGAACTCTGCTGGCTTTTTGCTACCCACTTGCTTACTTTTGTAGAGTCAGGGGAAGATGAAAGCAACTTATCTGATTAGTCAGTTTGGAAGAAGAAATTGGGCATGTAAGGCAGTTCTGGTACTTTTTCTTTAGTCCCTTCTGGTTTCTTACACCAGCCATGTTCCCAAGAGCTGTTTCATTAATAAAGGCAATTCTTTAATTTACATTCATCTAACATCTATTTATCTCTCAGTTGGTTCTGAACTTGGGCAGGGAAAAGGGATGATATTTATTGGGTGCCCTCAACCGTAACTTAGAGAGGGAGTTGTGGCACGTGATATTTTTGGATTAGGCCAATTAAGAAGTTTTGAAGCCCACTGCACTATGAAAGTGCTTGGGTGTATGGATAAGGAGTGGAAAGTGAATGGAAATTATTTACTAGGTTTTGCCATTCAAAGACTCAGAGCATGAATTAATTTGTTTTTAAGAAACAGAATTGGAGAGAAGAATATTATTCATATTAAATGCTGGGGGGCTTTCTATCAGAAATTAGTTAAGAACAGTAAGTGACAAAGTCTCAAATTAGTTCATATTATTGTCTATTAAGGATGCTTTTAAAAGCAATGGCCCGTGTCAACTTTTTGGATTCTCTATGGAATATATATCTTCAACTTATCACTGTCCATTCATGATCACAGATAATCAAGAGTCAACTAAACTTGGGGAGATCTCGAATGGAAGATATTACCAAAGTTGGATAGAGGCAAGTAGCTAGAACACTTCAAGCTGATTTTCAAGTTTTATGATTGCAAACATGTACATTTCCCTGCTTTGACAATATTTTGTGATTAACTGTGCAATTTCTTTTCCTTTCTTCTTATTGCCTCTGGGCCTCCAAGATTAAATTAGCTGCATGTCAATAAACTCTTTATTTTCATTATTTCAACAAAACTGTGCCACTCCTTGAGATTAATTGTTGATGTTTAGAAGAGGACACAGCTGCAGGAAAAAAGATAAAATATGATGGTTGTTAACTACAGGCTTTTGTGTCTCACTGGGTATTTTCCCAGTGGATTGGTCCCTAACTTTTGTCCTGAAGTAAAGGTTTGGTCAGAATCAGACTTTGTAGTTATTAACATGCAGATCATGGAAATACAAATAACATAGCATGATTGCCCATGAGGATTCTGTGCAATTTGATTTAGCACTGAGGCCCACCTTCAAAATAGTTTAAACAAGAAGTCTGAATGTGATAGCAAGATCCATCGAGGACTGACACCCAAAAAGAAAATCAGATGAGAATTATATTACAGCCTATCCTTGGTTTATAAACAGGTTACACCGATTGTGCTCTAAGACTTCATCTATTTTCAGTTGTTTAGTACTTAAAATGTTTGAAAGTCATCTTTTTTATGGGGTTAGGCCCCCTGGCTAGTCCACAGGGACCATTAATTCCAAAGTTTAACCACACATTTACAATGAAATACTATACATTTACAATAAAAAGTAGTGTTATTATTGTAACACTATTAATTCGTACAAAAGAAATAGTGACTATTAAATAGCTGTTATTTATTTTGGATATTCTAGAGGCTAAGGGGATACAAAGATATTTTTTGTTCTAGAGCTTGATGACACTGATACCTTCAGAGTAGTTTTTTTCCACCTAAAATTTCTAAGGAACTCTGAATAGTTTCCCTTTTTCAAGATAATGTGCCTTTTAAGAGGGGAAAGAAAAGGGGGAAAAATTCCTTAAGATAACCTGAACAGAGTAGAAAGAGAGAGCAGAAAAGATGGGGTTAAAGAGATTGAGTGTGTGTCTTGAGGTGATGGACAGGTTTGTTTAAGGAGAATTAACTGAGCTCTAGAAGCTGATAAATCTAAAGAAAAGTCGGGAGGGTGGCATGGGCATTCTCCCCAGAGGTAATTCACAAAGGAAGAGAAAAAATTTTTGTTGAATGAGAAGGATACAGAGTTTCTTAAATTGTCCCTAGATGGTTTCACCCAGAAATTCACCACTCCTTGATTTGGGCGACAGGTCAAGTAGCCTCCAGGAGGTTGGGTGGTAGGTGCTTTGCAATTGTCCATTTGTACATATGGAACCTTGTAAGGTGAATCTTAATAACTAGGGGATGCAAGCGAATTGATTTGCATGCCACCTAACCTGGCTAAGTATCGACTACATCAGTTCTATATACACTTGCGTAATATTTGGAAGGCAAACCAGAGGCTTCCAGGTCCATATGTTGTATTGGAGCCACTACTGGATTCTTGGCCTGATTGATTTCCCCTTCTTTGTATGGGCTTAGCCAGCATCTCTGTGGTGGGGCAGTTAAAGATCCGTGGGGAAGAACTCCTGCCTTTTAAAAAATTGCTCATGAATTTTCAAGCGTGCCTGTTGGCTGCTGATAGTGGCAGCTTTCTTAGACCTCCTCTGGATAATGCTCTTGGACACAGTTGCTGGAGAGGCAGCAAATGAACTGAACTCCTTGTCCAGCATGTTTGATCAAAAGCAAACAGGCAGGGCTGTGCCAAGTTTAATTCACAAAAATGACCCCAAGGAAATGAATGCAAGTGCAAGCTGGACTGTTCTCTGTAAAAATGGCCAGTCCCTATCTGCTGGGTGACAGCATCAGCTGCAGAGCAAATCATCCCAGAGCTGAAAACCAATTTGAGAAAAACCAGATATGGAGGGGTAAGAGTACTTCGGGAGGAGCTTCCTGCCATAGCAAAGCGTCAGGGAGGACTGCAGCTGACAGGAGAGCAGAACTACTGTCGGAATCATTTCTGAACTCTTAAGAGATAAGTAAGCAACATACACACAAACACACACACACACAGACAGGGATTCATAATTAGCAATCAAATTCCTTTTGTAAACAGAACATTGCATTCCTCTTTGCCATGCTGTAAGTGCCTTTTGATAACCAAGTCTCACAGAGTGGGTTCTTTCTGAGTCACTCTTGCAAATGAGTTTCCTGAGACTTTCAGAGGAAAACCCAAAGAGGGACAAGCACATTTAATTGGGAAATCTGATTCTTCTGTCTGATAGCATCTGGCATTTCCACTTCTGCTTATTTATTTGCAAATTAGACTTTCTACAGTAATCTTACAGGGAGAAGCAGCGATAAGCTTTTATTTCTTTTCCTGTGAACACCAGCAGTGGTGAATGGTACTATCCCAAATTTAATAAAGAGGAGCTGTCCAGTTTAATAATCTTATGGACCCACAAAGTCCCAAACAAGTTGAGGAATTTTGTGATAAAAATCCAATGTATAAAATGCAGACTGCATATTTTTTTGCATTCTAGTTCTATTTTGTTCTAGCTGGGTCAGGGCTTTGGGACACTAACATGCCATTTTTATGAGGGATAACTTTTTAGCAGTGCCTTGGCATTTGCGACTGGCACCCATTCTGAGCCTCTTCCTTTTCTTCTTCTTCTCCTTTTGGATTATTATTTTGCCTTTCTTTCTCCTTCTTAGGAAGTGGTGTTTCCAGACCTCTGCAGTGACTGGTAGGATCTACCCCTTTGAGGATTATTTTGTCTTCTTCCTTCCCATTAAGTCCCCTCAGGAGCATCAACTCATAGGCCTAGGGTAATCTCCCTATTCCCTGTTCTTTGTCCTCTCTGAACATTTCTGGCATCTACTTTTCTACAAAAGCTGACACACAAAATTGGCACAATCACTTTGTAAAATGGTTTGACAGTATCTGCAAAAGCTGTTCAGATGCATGCCCTATGAAACCTACAACTCTCCTTCAAGATACTTACCCCAAAATAATGGGCATATATGGCACTTAAAGGAATGTATGTGAATGCTCTTACCAGCACTATTTCAGAACAGTGAAAAGCTATAATCAACCCATCATAAGTAATCGATAAAAATTGGGGTATCTAAAAATAAAATACTACACAGCAAATGAGACTGAACAAACTGCAACTAATGCAAGGACATGAATTACTCTCACACAAATAATACTGAGCAAAGGAAGCCAGAGACAAAAAAGCATATACTGCATGTGTGTGTTTCAAAAACAGGCAAAACAAGTCTATGATGTTAGAAGTCAGGACACCAGGGATGGAGGGGACAGATAGTGACAGGAAGGCGATGAAATGCTGTTTCTTGATCTCAGTGCTGTTTATACATTTGTGTTCACTTTGTATATGTTTCTATTTGTATGTTGTATTGCCAAAAAATTTACTTTAAAAAAAAAGAAATCAAACACTGGAAACCATTCTGAGATACATTCCTCTTTAAAAAAAAAAATTCCGTTTTTGTATAAAACTTAGCCAGACAGCGAGCTCAGTTCCCCCACTGCACAAGCTACTCTTGGCTATGACCTTAGCCAGGCATGGTTACTAGTGTCAGTAGTGAAGCTTTGCATCTAGCTGAAAGCATTTCTGGCAGAGGCAAACAGAGTACACACAAATATTCACCAAATATTTGTGGGCCTATTATGTTATAGGGATGTGTCAAGTGCCTGGGTTAAAGAAGTGGACAAGATACATTCCCTGCCTTCCAAGAACTCCTTATTTATTCTATTTCTAGGCATCCATAATCTCTTCTGCTTTGCCCTACCCAGCCCCAATTCCACATGCTCTGTTAAGCCTACCGTGTTTCACCATTTTCCCCTCTTTTCTCCTGAGAAGACCTCTACTTTCTGCTCATGGAATAATACTATAATGGAGTGGAAACTTCTAGGGTACTGGGGCAAGAAGCCAGCTGAGCTGGACTTTAGATAACCCTAGTCTGTACCCCTCTGGCATGGGTTGAATATGTCAAAATCCTAATCCTAGTAACCTCAGAATGTGACTTTATTTGGAAATGAGATGAATGCAGATGTCATTGGTTAAGATGAGATCACCTTGGAGCAGGGTAGGCCCTTAATCCAATATGACTGATGTCCTCATGAGAAAGGGAGAAGAGACACAGAGACGGAGACACACGAGGAAAAGACCCCGTGAAGACGGAGGAAGAGACTGTAGTTACGCAGTTAGAGGCCTGTAACATCAAGCACTGCTGGCCACCACCAGAAGCCAGGAAAGGCCAAGGAAGGACTATTCCTCAGGGCCACTGGAGTGAACATCTTGATTTCAGACTGCTAGTCTCCAGAACTGTGACAGAATAAATTCACATTGTTTCAAGTCACCAGATGTGGTAATTTGTTATAGCAAACCTAGGAAATGCATGCACCCCCCAACTCCCCAAATGCATGGGCCACAACTACCACAGCCACTGTTAGGCTTCTCATTGCCAACATTAAGCTGATATCTGAAAACTTAGCTAGGATGTTTGCAGTTCTGGATGATGTACTAATCTTTTAGGCCACTTGATGATCAGTGAGCATAACAAAGTAATCTGAAGAATTACACCCGAGTGGCATAAAAATCCAGCGGTGCTTAGTGGTAAAATAAGAATATCTCAGATATCTGCCCATTGCTTAGTTACTGAGATATTCTAACTCTATGGTCCAAGCCTGGGCCTCCTGGACCCCTGCACAAGAACCAGGCCCCTAAACTATTTGCAGTATGTCATAAAAGCCTCACAGAAATTGCAATCATATCCACAATACAACTGCACAGATAAAGATGAATTTTTTAAAAAATTATTTTTTTATTTTATTTATTTTATTTTAATTAATTTATTTTTTATTGTGGGTAAAAATCAAATTTTTCACAATACATACCAATATTTGTAAAATGATATATAAATATATATGCATATATGTGCATTTGCTTACAAAAATGTTATATATATATATATTTTAAAAGGTGCTTAGATTACCTAAATATTACACGGAACCTACAGGGATTCCCATGTTCCCCAAAGATGAATTTTTATGTTCGACCAGAAGTTTATTATCTTTGTGTAGTAAATTTGGTTATTGCATGTTAATCACAAGGTTTGATAACAGCTGTCTATGGAATGCAAATTGGCAAGAAAATTAATAATAATGTAATAAATGGAGTTTTCTTGAAAGATAGACTTCAAAATGTGAGGTCCCTGGGGCTAATAAAATAATAAATGACTTCCTGGTAATGAAACATTGGGCAACTACTGGTGTAATTTAAGGTGTCTTGTCCTACAAAACCAGCAGAGGGCACTAGAATTAAATTATTCCCTCTTGACCCATGCTTGCTTAGGAGGGTACAAGGCCACAAAGGCCAGGACCAACAGAATAGAGGAAGAACCGCCTGGAGACTGCAGAGTGACAACACTAGGGTGGCAAGCCCATTTTGTGTAAGAGTTTTTAAGGATACAAGGAGTAATATGCCACAGGGAAGAAATAGTTTTATTGATGGCAATACTGTTTTATTATGATTCATAATGGCCCAGAATTGTTCAGAAATAGTCTATCCATAGAGTCCATTTAGAGCATAGCACAATGGATAAGCCACCTCCGACCTCCTAAAGTGCCACTTTCTTAAGAGGGAGCAGGTCTGAGCATGTTAAAATAGTGACATGGTCTTGGCATTTCTGGGCTTGCTTCTCTTTCTTCCTCCAAGGATGACCCTGATGGAATTAATTCAGCATTTCAGTAGGAAAGGAAGATTCTTTTGGGTCCGGGGGTACAAATATCCCTCTTCTTCCTGCCCAACAGATATAAGGAAGGTGCAACCTTCCCTGAAGCCTGAAGAGAGGCTCTGCTTCAGGGAACAAGTGACGTCAAGACAGCCTGAACTCACTCCATACATAAGTCCATTTCCTTTATGAAGCTGAGTGTCTCTTTCTGGAGAAAGTGGACTTGTCTCACTCCTTTTTATTATTATACAACATAGTCCACTGACTCCTATAGATCCACATTAAATTTCATCAACACCCTTAACCTACTTAATTATAAGATGTTTGTACTCATCATTTCTTCACAGCTTAAATGTTCCTATAGTTTTCAAACTTGTTTACTCAAGATGTATACTTGACTTCCAAACTCAGTTTATTTATATGACTTTAAAAATGTGTTTTCCTTCTTTCCTTCTCTTTTAAAGAAGTACTGTGTGACTGGAATTGTAATCCTGTGTTCTGAGTCCGCGTTAGAGAACTCTAGAGTGGGTAAGGACCTTGGAGTAATCCACAACTCCTTGTACAGCATCCCTATCAGGTCATTTTACACACACTTGAATACTTCCAGTGGCGGAGAGAGGGTGCTCTACCTCATGGGCAGAATTTCAGGTCAATTCTGTTATTAAACAGAAATCTGCTCCCTTGAGTCATCCAACAATTGGTACAAGTTCTGTTCTTTCAAGCAAGAGGAAGTCCTTCAATTGTCCTTCAAATATTTGAAAACCTCTATCCAGTTTCTCCTCCACTTTTCTCTTTCTTGAAGGCTGGATATTTCCAGGATCTTTAATAATGTTTCAGGTGGCATGAAGTCCTTTCCTATCCTTTGTCATCATAATCAAAATTTCTCTATTTGTCGGTGTCTCTTAAAATAATTGAACTCTGTCTAAACCCCTCTCCCAAACAAGCAGAGCCTAAATTCTTGGGGATTTGAGGAGCTGAGTCTTGGTACAGAGGCAAGTCTGGATTGATCATTGGGCTGCAGGGTTTGCAGCCAAGAGAGGGCAAAGGGCAACATCCTTAGGCAAAGCTGGAACCGAAGGCCAAGTTGAATATTCAATCACAACACTGGAACCTTAACTGGGCCAAAAAGCAGAAAACAGGCAAGAGGTGGGTCAAAGCAGAATGCACTTAAGGGTGAGGAAATGGCTGTATGTGCTTAGTAGTTTCTTTCACTATGTTCACATAGGTTTCACTATGTTCCCTTAGCTCCAAATTGCTGCATCTTCTGAAGACATGACCAGTTGTGGCTCATAATTCCTTAATGATGGAAATCTGGTGGTGAAGTTTTGTTTTTTGTGGAGAGATGACAGTTTGCTCAGTAAAGTTTGTAGCTTTTCTCTGCCATTCATACCTGAAAGTGACAGCAAGGTAGCCTGTGATACCAAAGCTCAGGTTTCCCTTTGAAAACAAAATTGGAAAAACCAAATATGTAATGAATCAGATTAACTGCCATACTTTAAGGAATAATATGGGAATGTATGGCAGATAGTTTTCAAGAATACTTGAGCTCTAAAATGTTAACCCATGTTCAGGCTCAGGAATACATGTCAATATTTGCTGGTTTAAAACTGCAACCTCAACAAGTTATACATGGATTGAAAAAACAAAACTTGCTTTTTTAAAGAAAGGAGATATCCTGTGGGATAGAAAGAAAATTAGAATGTGGCAGTGTTTCTCCAGCATATTCAGGAAAGAGAAAAAGCCTGGATCCAGGAGAAGTGAGCATTTGATTACCAAGAGGTGTTCTCCATTTGGAGCAGGGATGATTCATTAGGGTTTTGCATGTTTGGATGAAACATTTCTCAGCTGATTCCTCCATTGTCCAGTTAACATCAACTGTTTCTGGAGAAACATTTGAATTTTTAATTTATTTGACAAATTAACAACTTTTTCTGTGAACCTGAGGAAAAAATGAAGACTAAGGAACAAAACTTACAGAGAATTCAACTTTGGTTACTTTTAAGATTTTTTTTTTTTCTGACAAAGAGAGCTTCCTTCAAGTTAAATAGGCTGTTACATGAGATGGGGAGCTTTCTGTCACAGGAGAAGCTCAGGACAATGTTGGGCCCCACTGTGGGACTGTTATTGAGGAGATACACACATCAGACGGGACTGAACTCCCATGATTGTCCCTAGGCTGGAAACCAAGGTTCTGCTTCTCCATGTAAACAGACAGGATGATCACTCTTCCTGTCTTCCTTGAAGCCAGGTGTGGATGTGTGATTGGTTTTGGGTAAAGGAATGTGAGCAGAAGTGACCTGTGTCACTTCCAAGCAGAAACTGTAAGAGTCATGTGTGATTGGTACCTTCCCTTCCCACTGCTTTCATTATCATGGAAGCAACGCCAAGGTCATGCTTCTGTCAGCCTGAGGCCCTGAGTGACTCCAGGGAGCAGAGCCCTGCTGATGCACATTAGGCATGTAGTATGAATGGGAAATAAGTTCAGTTGTGTTAAGCCACAGGTTTGGGGATTGTTTATTTCCACAGCATAACTTTCCTCATCTTGACCAGTAATTCTTCTACAGTCCCATCCAAACCCATGATTCTATGCCTCTGTGGAATGAAAATTGAGTAGGATTGAGTGGTATTCACTGTCTGGGAAAGGTAGGGTGGGTTCTTCCACTGGAGGTTCTAGAAAGGTGATGGCATGTGAAAAATCTCAGGGAAATGCTCTGGAGAGGAAGGCAACGGCAGATTTTAGGTTCTCACAAGTTTGTCTTGGCCCAGGCCGGTGGGCTTATAACTTTAAAGGATCCTCTTCTCTAGAAAGCAAGTAGGAATCTTTGCTGTTTCAGGAAAGTTATGACAAAGAGATCTCTTTATGAACTTGAGACCGATAGACCATGTTCAGCAGGGCACCATGTGCCAGACAAGGCAGTGCTGTGGCATTTGAATGGAGACTGATGAACGTGCAGGCTCCTGCCTCGTGTGCTTGATTGGGTGTTCACTGCTGGCTGCAGGGGCTGGTGAAGGGTCTTTGCTCTAGCTGAACTACAACATGTAAGTTGAAAGTTAGTCTTAAAGAGCCTGGGGGTCAGAGGACTCCTGCTTTAGTTCTTGCTTCTGAAGTCAGATGTGTGACTTGGAGCAGGTCACAGACTGGCAGAGCCTCAGCTTCCTCATAAATAAAGGAGAGAGAAGAAAAACATTCCTCCTGCCTTACAGGAATTTTGTGGAGATCGGGAAGTAATGTGCCTAGAAGTGATTTGTAAATTGAAAACCACTAATCGGATATCAGGGAATATTGCTCTTGTTCTGCCATTAATAATCTCAGCCCTCTGCTTGCTTTGCATGGCTTTCTTTCTCTTAATGCCTTAGGTGATGTTCTGTACTACAAATAAAGATTGCATTGCTAGCAATGGAAGAAATTTTATCATGATGTGGAGACAGTGGCCACTGGAGGTGCTGAAGGCAGGGAGAGGATAAAAGAGGTGTAATATGGGGGCATTTTCAGGACTTGGAATTGTCCCGAATGACATTACAACGACAGATACAGCCATTATATATCCTGCCATAACCTACAGAATTGAGTGGGAGAGAGTGTAAACTACAATGTAAACTATAGTCCATGCTTAGTGGCAATGCTCCAATGCTCATCAATTGCAATGAATGTACCACACTAATGAAAGAAGTTGTTAATGTGTGGAAAAGTGGGAGGCATGGGGAGTGGGGCATATGGGAACCCATTACATTTTTTTAATGTAACATTTAATGTAATCTAAGTATCTTTTAGAAAAAATAAAAAATATATTTAAAAAAAAGATTGCATTGGTAAGCTCCCTCATTTATACAGTACTTTCACCTATTTAGCATATCCACCGAACGTCTCCCCAGTTACCAATCTCCCAATAGAATTTTCCCTCTCGGCTTTAATACTCAAACTTCATAAAACATAATGCCCCTCAGTACATTTTTTGGCTGATGTTTATATTTTTAAAGTTTATATTATATTCACCCAAGTCAATCAACATTTTTTTTTAATTAATTTATTTTTTATTGTGGGTAAAAATCAAAATTTTCACAATACATACCACTATTTGTAAAATGATATATAAATATATATGCATATATGTGCATTTGCTTACAAAAATGTTATTTATATATATATAAATATATTTTAAGAGGTGCTTAGATTACCTAAAATATTACATGGAACCCACTGGGATTCCCATGTTGCCCACCTCCCACACCTCCCACCACATCCCACACAAACACAAGTGTGGCCCACCACCCTCAATGGACTTACACATCTCCACTTGGTGGAGCTGCAACTCCTACCCTACAGCTCAATGGACTCATCCAAGTCACCTGGCGAGGAGACAACGATGGGCAACGGCCATCCCAGGGAATGGAGAGGACCTGCATCTGCAGGAAGGATCATCCCACCCACCATATCCATGGGATATAAGCCCTCTCTCACTTGGAGGTGGAGTGGACATCACCATCCCAGTCCCCTCTGGATTGGGGGAAGAACTATGGACTGGAGTGGACTTGATGGTATTCTGTTGTACACATTTGGTGATTCTAACAATGGAAGAAATTATAACAATGAGGTGGAGCCAGTGGCCACTGGACACTTTTGGGGCAGGGAGGAGATGAGCAGTTGAAATACAGGGGCTTCTTTGGGATTTGGAGGTTGTCCTGAGTACCGTTGTGGCAACGGATGTAGGCCATTTTAAATCAGCACACACCACTCAGAACTGTGTGGGAGAGAGTGTGGTCTATAATGTGAACTGTGGTCAATCAACATTTTAAACAAGAAAGTATGAAAGAGAAGTCCTGAGATAACATTCCAAACATAATTGGTAGAACATCAGAATTACTTGTAGATGTTTTGGAAAGCACATCCAGTGTGACATCGTTGTTGGATTATTAACCATTTGTTAATAAACTTACTTTTTTTGGTAATCAGGAGTGATGTGTTAAACATTTTCCATCCTAACATGACAGTTTGTTACTGATCATATAAGTGTTTTAGCTATGTTTTAGGAGATTGAATGAGCATTTTGGTTTCTGGTGTAGTGCGTTATGTTTTCCATTTCAAAAAATAGGAAAGAGGCTCCTGGTAGTGCTTTCTTGTTGATTAAGTGATTTTCAGAGACAGATTAAGGACTTTAAGCAGGAAAAGTATGCATTATCATTTGATTTTGGTTTTCTCCATTTTTATAGATGACAAATTTGAGACTCTGAAGAGTTACATTTTTCTCCCAGGGTCACACAGCTTCCTATGAGGAATGCATCTGAGCAGGTTGATATGTGTCTGTGATTACAACTCTGTCCTATGTCCCTCTAGACTGTCCTGGGCTGGGCCTGTGTGCTCCTGACAGTCTCTATTAGGGGCTGCTTCTCTATGCAGTGACAGTTCTGCAGAACCAACCTCGCCCCTCACCCCCGCCCTATCCCTGGGAGAGCTCAGGGACCTGGGAGATGACCTTTCAGGTGACACAGATATCCTGGGACAGGTTTATCTCCATAGATACCAGCTAAATTTGCTTTGGTAGCATTTTCTCTGGACATTACCCTTCTTAAGTCTGAGTTCTCAGATTGATCACTCATTGGGAGGTAGTAGAATTACTCTCAAAGCATATTAGCCAAACAGTGAAATGGCATATCTTAGAGAATATTAGATTGCAGGGAAAAGAAACCCAATCAACTAATTAAGACAAAAAATTGGGGGGATTATTAGAAAGATAAAGTGATAGCTACAGAACCATGGGTTGGAAGTAGAGCCAGGGCTCTTGAAGGATCCAAAGCAGGACCAGGAAATGGTCACTAGGCAAGGCAGCTGCTGCCATCTTTGTTGCTTTGGGACCACATAATCTCTCCCTGCTACAAGCCTTTGGATGAATGCTCCTTTCATCCTTCTCTTTGCTACCACCTTTCTCTGTTCCACTTGATTAAAGTTAAGTATGCCTCCTCCAGACCTAGCTTTAATAGTTCCCAACAGAGAGTAATAATGGACTTTGTGCACCAATTACAAATTCTTGGGAGGCAGAAGCTAATTGATGTTACTTGAGTCAGATGTTCATCTTGATTTGATTAGTTATCACTGTAAAGGGGACTAATAGGTATACAGGATTTAGGGAAGGGATATTGGCTGACCAAACAATTCCTAAAACCAAACATCAATTACAAACACATTTCAGACTTGCCTCTTGGCTCTAAGAAGAAATGGGGAGTAGAAAAATAAAAAATACAGATATTGTCTGTGTTAGTCAGCCAAAGGGGTGCTGATGCAAAGTACCAGAAATCTGTTGGCTTTTATAAAAGATCTTTATTTGGGGTAAAAGCTTATAGTTACAAGGCCCAAAAGAGTCCAACTCAAGGCTGCTTTGTCACCAAAGTCTGTTGCCATGTGCTGAAGCAAGATGGTGGTGATCTCTGCCTGGTCTCTCAGGCCTTCTCAGCTGCTTAGCTGCTCTTTCTCTTCGGCTGCAAACTATCAGGCAAATGGCCCATCTCTCTTCCTGGGGCTTTAGCTGTTTGAGCCTTCTCCTTTCTGTCACATGGTAGGACTGAAACAACCAAGTCCTCTCCTCTTCCATGTGTCTCCTTGAGTGAGTGTCCATTTATATCAGCCCAGCAAGGGGGTGGGGATTCAGTCCTTAGCCATGCTCTACTGATGTGATCAAATCAAAGCCCTAATCTTAAAAGGTAATTTAATCAAGACATGTTAGCTGACTCTGATGCATTCAAAGGGTATCACACCCAGAGGAACAGACCAGTTTACAAACATAATCTCTATTTTTGGGATTCATAAGTAATCTCAAATTGCCACATGGTCTTTAATCATATGTACATGTATACATATATGTGTGTATGTAGCACACATACATATATCTGCTCTAATCCACCAAGATTATGCTATTTAATAAAGTCAATACTTCTTCTCCCCTTCTCTGCCCTTTCTCACTTTCTTGGGTAGGGGGGTCCTTTTAGGCTGAGATCAGCAGGGAATGTATTCCCTGATTCGTGGAATGAGGCAGTCCCAGATGAAGGGAGTGTACAGAGCACAGTCTAAAGTCTAAAGGTGAGGTCAGAAAGACAGTATCAGTCCTGTTCACTGCACTGCTGTCTGGGTCCCCAGCACCAGAACTGGACCTGGCATATGGTGGGTCCTCAATAATTTCTGAATGATGAATGCATGAAACCTAAATGGTTTATCATGACAAGGATGAGGGCCAGAAATACATAGCAAGATCTAAAATCAGAACATTAGACCAGAGAAATCAAAGAGTGACAAGAGAAGATGCAATCAAGGAAGTAGCCTAGGAGTCACACAGAGCTGTCTATTTCTCTTCTCTTTGCCATATTGGAGGATAAAGTCTGGGAGGATTGAGAAGCAATTCATTTAAAAAGACAGGGGCAGGTTAGGAATGATGACATTTAATCATACATTTAAGTTATTTTTATACTTGTTCATCTCCTCTTTCATTTGTAAGCTTCTTTTTCCACCACCACCCCCTTTTAAAAAAAAAGATTTGTTTATTTACTTTATCCATTTTAAAACCCCCCCTTCCCCATTTGCTGTTTTATGTCCATTTTCTGGGCAATTCTCTGTGTCTGTTTCCTGCCATCTCTTCTCATCCTCCTCCTTCAGTCTTTACCAGGATTCGATCCTGGAGACCTCCGATGTAGGAGAGAGGTGTTCTGCCACCTACGCCACCTCAGTTCCTGGTTTTCAGAGCTTTTGGAGCATCTTGTCTTGTCTCTCCCCTGCATCTCTCTCCTGTTATGTCATTATCTTGCTGCATGGCTCCCAGGGAGCCTGGCGGCTCACCGGCACACAGAGCCTGGCAGCCCATGCGCCTTCCATATATATATTTTTAATTTTACCGGGAGGTCCTGGGGATCGAGCCCAGGTCCCTCCATATGGCAGACGGACGCCCAACCATTTGAGCCACAGGTAAGCTTCTTGAAGGAAGAAAAGTCTGCTTTATCTATCTAGCCTTCTGTCCCTAATAAAAATATATTATGGAAACAGTACTCAATGAATATTTGTTGAATTTATTGAATAAATCAATAAATTCAAATTTTAAGAAAATAAGTCCCATCTCCACCAGAGGTTCTGAGGGGAGGAAGAGGGGAAAAACAGGTGTAATATGGGGCATTTCCCCTCAATTAATGGTGGAGTGGGCATCACCATCTCAGAGTCCTCAGGATTGGGAAACGAACTATGGACTAAAACAAACTTACTAGTATTCTGCTATAGACTTATTGTGATTCTAGCAATGAAAGAAATACCATTGTTGTGGAGGCAGTGACCCATGGATGTTCTGTGATTAGGGAGAGGGAAAAACAGGTGTAATAGGGGGACATTTTCAGGGCTTGGGAATCATCCTGAATGACATTACAATGACAGATACAGGCCAGTATATCTGGCCATAACCTACAGAGTCGAATGGGAGACAGTGTAAACTACAATGTAAACTATAATCCACACTTAGTGGCAATGCTACAAAATGTGTTTATCAATTGCAATGAATGTACCACACTGATGAAAGATATTGCTAATGTGGGAAAATGTGAGAGGTGTAGGGAGCGGGGCATATGGGAATCCCCTATATATTCTCTGTAACATTTATATAATCGAAGTATCTTTTAAAAAATAAAAAAAAGTGAAAAAAAAAAAAAAAAAAACCACAACTATGGGGGCATTTTAGGGACATTGGAATTGTCCTAAATGATGTTGCAATGATGAATACAAGCCATTATATGTTTTGTCATAACTTACAAAACTGTATGGGACAGAGGATAAACTATAATGTAAACTATAACCCACGCTTAGTGGCAATGTTTCAGTGTGTTCATTAATTGTAACAAATGTACCACACTAATGAAGGATGTTGTTAATGTGGGAAAGTGTGAGGGGGTAGGGAGTGGGGCATATGGGAATCCCTTATATTTTTAATGTAACATTTATGTAATTTAAAGTATTTAAAAAAGAAAAAGAAAAAGAAAGTTTTAAGAAATAGTTCCCAATTGACTTGATAAATCATTTTTAATGCAGAAAGTGGACTTTAATAAACATTTATTACCTGGATATTGGTCAATGATGTAAGAATGTTGAGGAATGATTGTTTATTTTTTATGTTCCTTTCTTTTTGGAAAAAAATTATTATTTCCACAGATGACTTTTATCTTGAAAGTTTATTTACAATTGATTTTAACATGTCATGTTGAATGACAGCATCCTCTCAGCTTCATTTCTACTTGTAATATTTACTGTATATTTTGTGTAGTTTCCATTCAATCAAACCACATGAATAAACTTCAAAATGATATCATCTGTATAGATGATTTTTGGGTGTAGCCATGATGCAAATTAAGCTACATCTAATATTCTAATATTAGCTGCAGCAATTGATTTTTGTATATTGACTTTGTATCTTTCATCCTTGCTAAACTAATTTATTAGTTCTAGTATTTTTTATAGCTTTCTTGGTATTTTCTATATATGACTATGTCATCTGCAAATAAACACAATTTTATTTAACTGTTTGCCAAAGAAGTCAAACATTCTTTAAAAGAATACAACAAATCCAGCACTCAACAACATAAACCTAACAATGATCAGCATACAATCAAGAGTGATTAGATATTCAAAGAATGTAACATATAACCAGTAGAAAAATCAGTCAATAGAATTAGACCCAGAAATAATAGGGATGATGGAATAAGTAGAAAAAGACTTTAGAACAGCTATCATATATATGCTCAAAGATTCTAAGAGAAACGTGAACATAATAAGTAGAGAAAGGAAAAATATTACAAAGTTGGAAATGTAACTTCTAGAGATGAAAAACATAGTATTTCAAATTTTCAAAAAATTACTTGATGGGATCAACATAGCTATTACTCTGATCTCTGCTCTTCTGGGGATTTAGCAAGACTCTTCCTTTCCCTTGAATTTCCTCCTTTGGGTATGACTCTTTCCCTTCTGGAATTCAGGAAGCAAGAAACCAGGGCAGTTGGGCTGTCATCAGCCCACCACGGGTAGTGTCTGTGATTACCTTTCATTCTGAAATATTTGGGGCTCCTCGCCACTCTACTTTTGGGGAAGGAGAGTTGGGGAAGTAGCTCGTGTAGGCTTTTCAATAATTTGCTTTGCTTTTATTCTTTTTCTTGATGCCGTTTGTTTATAAGAGTTTCCAGTGTTACTAGGCAGCTATTAACAGTCCTCAGTCATTTCTCCCTGGAATACAGATGGGAGATTCAAAGCTATCATGGCAGGAACCTTGGGAAGACTGTTGGTCTCTGGGGGCTGCTCAAATCTTTCCACACAGATTTTTATGTAAAATGTAACATTTGGCCTCTGCCCTTAGACCAAGAACACGCAGGGTCTTGATTTTAGAGACAAATGTCAAACATGATTTTGGAATATTCCACTGTCATAGGCATAAACAGACGGGATGAGGCGAGACCATAAAATCTATTTCCTAATTTTCAAAAAAGTTCTTCCAGAATATCCATAAAGAGCTTGTGTGACTAATAGACTATAAATAAACATAACTTTGATGCATTATGCAGCATGTTGCCTGACTGGAACTGAGACAAACGAGACAAATAGATGTTCTATTCAGAATAATCGGAATCGTTAATGATAAAGTTTTGAGAAAGAATATGCTATTTTTCCCAAGCCTGAACACATATGAAGGAATACTTTTAGATAGCCCTCATGTGCAGATGTTAAAGTTCAAATGTTTTTATTTCTCCCTTTTATAAGATATGAGAAAATGGCAAATTTACAAAAACACCTAAGAATATTAGTATATTAGCAAGTATTACTTCAAACATACTATTGCTGGAAGGTGGGGTAGGGTGGGGAGGGGCGGTGGTATTTGCTTGACTTACCCATCTCTGTCCCATTTCTTTTTAAATTATTTTAATTTAGTTTTAATAGATAATACATTGACATGATTAAAAAATTCTATGTAGATGCATACATTTGTGTGTGTGTGTAGGTACAGTAAAATGTCTCCTTCCTATTCCTGTCCTCTGCTCTGTTCCATGCCACCACCAATATCAATACACATTCTTGTTTTTCACCTGTTTACCCAAAAGGTAACATGCTATACCCACTGTTCTGTACCGGTAGCAACTATTTTATTATCCTGAGTATCCTGAATTCATAAAAGAAAGGCAGGGTAGGTACCTGATTCTTTTCCTTTCTTTCTACCTACCACAATAATGAATTATTCTGCTAGCATCTTCCAAAAGTAACAAATGAGGAAGCAGTTTAGAAGAAAATAAAGAGAACTGTGGAGGGGTTAAGAGAGCCTAAATGGAGAAAGTGTATATACAAGGATATAAAAAAGTATGTGTTTATCAAAAGAGAGAAAAGTAAATGTTTCATATGTCCTACTTTGCTAAATTCTGTGCAAATAAATTTTAAAACTTGGAATGAAATGGATTACACTGTAGGAAAATATAACTTACCTAAAAGGTCAGAAAGAACTCTCCCCAAACAACCCTAGTCCCAGACAGCTTCACAGGGGAATTCTACTAAATCTTAAAACAACAACAACAAATAATATTAATGCTACTGCAATTGTTCCAGAACATAAAGAACGCCTAGAAATTGATAATAAAATAATAACCACCAAATAGGAAAATGAGTAAATCAAAGAGATCACAGAAAGAGAAATATGAAGCAAATGTCACTTTAATAAATGAAATGATGTTGAAACTCACAATGAAAATGTAAATTGAAAAACACTGACATATATATTATATATATGCTATATATATAATATATATATGCTATATATTATATATATATTTCCCCATCAGGTTAACAAATACAGAAAAACTTTTGAGAACAAACTGTTGGAGGGCTGTGAAGAAACAGGTGATCTCACATATTTCTGGAGGAAGTATATTTTTACTCTCTCTTACAGAGATCAATTGAACAATTACTATCAAAATTACAAATTCTTATGCCCTTTGTCCCAGCATTTCCACCACTAGGAATTTATCCTGAATATACATTTACAAAAATGCAAAATTACATTTGTAAAAGTTTTTCACTGAAGCATGGTTTATAAAAGCAGAAGATTGGGAAGCAACTCTCAAAGACCAGTAACTATAGACTAAAATAAATTGTTGCTCCATACAGGGAATATTATGCAGTCATAAAAACAAATAAAGAAGACCTGTTTATACTCATAAATAGGATGCTTACAATACTGAGAAAGCAAGGTACTGAACAATGGTGTACTAAGAACAGACTGGTGAAAGCATTCTATTTCTTTTTATTTTTTTTTTTAAGATGTGTTTTTTTTATTTTATTTATTTATACCCCCCCTGTAACCGTTGGGGAATTTGATGTAATTATGAATTCCAAAAATATAATTGGATCATGCTTGTAAACTGATCTGTTAATCTGGGCAGGATTAGGTTATGATTAGGGCGTTGAGCCCCACCCCTTGGTGGGTGGGGAATTGAATATAAAAGGCAAGGCAAAGAACAGAGTTGAAACAGTCTTGACCCACCCATTTTTGGTATTTCACATTAGCACCCTTTTGGCTTACTAATACACACCCCCCCCATTTTTTATGCTTGCTTTCTGCTCTCTGTGTCTATTTGTTGTGTGTTCTCTGTGTCTGCTCATTTTCTTCTTTTCTTTAGGAGGCACTGGGAACTGAACCCAAGACCTCTCATGAGCCACCTCTGCTCCCTGCTTGTTGTGTCTCTCATTGTGTTTCCTCATTGTGTCTCCTCATTGTGTCATCTCATTAAATCATCTTGTTGTGTCAACTCACTGTGCCAGCCCATCACGTCACCTCACTGTCTTGCTCATCTTCTTTAGGAGGCACTGGGAACCAAACCCAGGACCTCCCATGTGGTAGGTGGGTGCCCAACTGCTTGAGCCACATCCCCTGCTGAGGGGAAGTTTTTCTTTATGGAAGTAATCCAACTAATAAATACAAAAAGAGTAATAGACTTGGGGTATCACCTTTTGCAAGCCATAGTGTATTAACAAATTTGGGTTCTGATAATCAGTGGCTGTTAATATAAAAAGAGAGACAATCAGTCATTATGTGCCTCCTGATAGAAATAAACAAAGTCACTCATGAAGTGGTCTTGCAAAAATACCATATCTGAATCTGATCAAGCCTACAGCTCACAGCCATCAGTTTTCAATAAATACAGATAAGAATAAATGATTAACAAACACCTTTATTTCCTGTGGCAATTTTGAACTTGGTTTAGCTCTGTTTCCTTTCAACTCTGATATTGCTTACAGTAAAACTGACCTTTAATTGGTAAACTCCATCTGGACTATGATGACTATGAATAACCTATAAATATCACTGAGAAGCCAAAGCTGTTGCCTTCTCTGAGTGTGGTGACTCTTGTAATAAGTTATCCCTTGCAGGGCCCTGGAAGCTGTGCCTCTGGAAGTGTTAGAAGAGATACTGGTTCCTAGAGCTCTAGGCTTTGGGGTCTCTCACGCCTACCACATCATTCCCTCACACTTGAGCTGCTTTTTGAGGGCCAAAAAAGAGTAGCACCTGGTCAGGTGTTGGTGGTCCCATTGAAGAGAAATGTCTGGTGCTGGCATGCTGTGATTCCCATCTTTGTATCTTTTTTCTAAGTGATTTTCAATGCAGAACATGAACCTTTGTATTTGGGTGAGTCTAAATGTCTAGTTAAGACTAAGAAGAGCTCCAGAATGGGGACTGGCAACAGGAAACTAAGTAACATGGTAAATGGAAGAAAATCTGTACATTAAAAGAAACTTAAAATACTTATTAAGTATTATAATATATGGGCTTTATTAGGATCTTGACTCAAGTGCCCTGTAAAAATAGTATGAGACAATGAAGGAAATTTGAACACTGACTGGATATTTCATGATATCCTGGAAATATTATTACTTTAGTTGTAATCATTTTGTTGTGATTATTTTTTAAAGTCCTTATCTTTATAAAAATATACTAAAATATTTATGGAATAAATGATGAAGGAGGAGGAGAAGGGGAGAAATGATTAAGAGTGAGGATGTAATCATCACCCAGCTTCAAGAATTATCAACACATGATGATTACATGATAGTTCACTAAACTATTCTTTCTACTTGTGTATGTGATTGGTATTTCCTTTAACAAAAAGTAAAATAATAATAATAGATGATGATAAAGTAGGATTTATTTTAAAAATGCAAGGATGTTTCAATATTGGTAAATAAATTGTACAAGTCACCATATTAATTGTTCTAAGATGAAAACTCACATGATCATTTTCATAGATGCTGGAAACACTTTCAACAAAATTTAATATCCATTTCTGACAAAAGCATTTAACAAAATAGCAATTAATGGAGATTATTTAACTTGAACATACACATACATACACATATACAAATGCATACATACTTTAGTGAAATATATTACATAAAATTTTAAAAGGTAAGAAAAGTTTTTAAATATAAAGAAAAAAAGAAAAACAAAAGAAAAGCCATTATGTAAAATATGAATTGGAAATACCAATATGAACTCAAGATATTTAAAATATATATAACCCCTCAAATTTAGTGGCTTAAAAACAATGCAAATTTCTGCTCTCTGAAAGGACCTAGACACTAGAAACAATGAACATACCAAGTGCTCAGATTTTGATTTCTAAATGTCATTCCCCTATAAAGGAAACCAGTTCTCTTTGGATTAATGGCTGATTCTAGGTCTGGGCCAAGGAAATTTAAAGGTAAGCCAGGGATAACTTACACAATAAGTAAAGAAACTCTGAAAAACTAATGGGTCATGACAAAAGGACATAGGAGGGTGCAGATGTAGCTCAAGTGGTTGAGCACCTGCTTCCCACATACAAGGTCCCAGGTCCTGGGACCTCCTAAAAACATAAACAAACAACAAATTAAAAAACCAATTTGGGGGAGCCGTTGTAGCCCAGTGGTTGAGAGCAAGCTTCCCACATATGAGGCCCCAGATTCAATCCCTGGCCCTGGTACCTCAAAAAAAAAAAAAAAAAAAAGAAAGAAAGAAAGAAAATAAAATAAAATAAAAGATAAAGAACATAGGAACCAACTTGAAGGGATTTCCACTGGCCAGTTTTTGTACAATTTAAGCATAAAATATGTTAATTAATTATGACACATTGAAATTTAAAAAAATTTATGAGTCCCTACTGATAATTTAAGAAGGGAGAAGGACCCCTTTTTTACAGAAAAATGCCAACTAATAAATGTTAGAAGAAATACTAGAGTTAGAAAAATCACCATTTTTCAATCCCCAATATATTTATTAAGTCAGGCAAATGTCATTAGTGGATAGTAGAATTGGTGAAAGGTTGGTGGAGAAGAAGATGTTAGCAAAGTCCTAACGCATTACCTTGATATTACTTACTAATTTACAAAAAAGAAAAACATTCTTTCCTTTACAAGGGAGAGATCTGTCAGTTACCTATTCTATTACTTTTCTATGGCTGCTTTAACAAGTTACCTCAAATTCAGTGGCTTAAAAACAATGCAAATTTATTATCTTAAATCTATCTCACTGGCTAAAGTCAAGTTATTGACAGCACTGGTTCTTTCTAGAGGCTCTGATGGGAGAATCTGTTTCCTTGTCTTTTCCAGCTTCTAGAGGCCACTTTGGCTCATGATTCCCCGGCTCATTCCTTAGCTCATGGTCCCTTTTCCCCATCCTTCCAACATCATACCTCTGTTGTCATATCTCCTAGTACCAACTCTGATTTCCCTGCTTCCCTCTTACAAGGAGCTTTGTTATTGCCTTGGGCCTAATTAGACCCTTGTGATTACATTGGGCCCAATCTAGCATAATCTCTTCACCTCAAAATCCTTAGTTTAATTACATCTGCAAAGTCCTTTTTCACCATGTCAGGTAACACATTCACATACTCCAGGAACATGGATTTGTGGAGTCATTATTCAGCCTACCACACAAACTCATACAAATGATCAAATTTAACATCACTGAGTGTTTTAGTTTCCTTGCTTGCTCAAGCAAATACCATATAATGGTTAAGCTTAAACAATGGGAATTTATTTGCTCAAGGCTTTGCGGCTAAGGGAAACTCCAAATCAAGGTGTCATCAAGGCGATGCCTTCTCCATGAAGACTGTGGCATTCTGGGACTGGCTGCCAGCAATCTTTGGTCCTTAGCTTTTCTGTCACATAGCAATGCACAGAGCGGCCTCTCCTGGCCTCTCTCTTCTCTTCTGGGTTCTACTGATGTTCAGCTTCTGACTGCTCCCTCTGTGTCTTTCTCTCTCAATGTCTGAATTTCATTAAAGGACTTCAATAATAGGATTAAGACCCATCCTGACTGAAGTGGCCATACCTTAACTGAAGTAACCTCATCAAAAATTCCTACCTACAATTGGTTTACACCCACAGGAATGGATTAAGTTTGAGAACAACCACCACAGTTATATTGTCTGACATGTACCTCTGGTGTCATGAAATGTAAAGTATGCAACATCACCCATGAAGTATTTTTGTCATTGTTTAACCTGAATCTAATCAAGCCTCTAGACCTGCACTGTACAAAGCGGTAACCCATAGTCCCATATGAGCACTTGAAATGTGGTTAATCCAAATTAAGATGGGATGCACGTGTAAAATACATACCAAATTTTGAAGACTTAGTATAAAAAAGTATCTCCTTAATAATTTTATATTGATTAAATGTTAAAATGATAAAAATTTAGGGATATTTGGTAAATAAAACATGCTGTTAAAATTAATTGCACTCTTTCTTTTTATTTTTTATGGAGCTATTAGAAAGTTAATATTATCTATGTGGTTTCTTATTATATTTCTATTGGACAGGGCTGCTCCAGATCTATTTTCCAGTTTGTAGGAAACACAATGGGTAGAGTAATAGGGTGAATGACTTAATGAGGAAACATTTAGCCATATCCCAAAATCAACATATCAAATGCCCTGGGATCTTCAAAAAGTCAGTGTTATTAAAGGAAAAAGAAAGTGGAAAACCTATTCTAGATTAAAAAGGTCCAAAAAGACATAGCAACCAAATGCAATATGGGAAACTTAATTGGATGTTGGATAGGACAGCAACCAAAATTTAAAAGATATTTTGAGGACAATTCAGAAATATCAGTATAGACTTAATGGGCTTCAGGTGACATTATAGAATTTTGGCACCTGAAATTTTTCTAGATAGAGTAATGATATTGTGGTTTTGTAGGATAATGTCCATATTCTTAGAACATGAGTTTTAGTTTGCTAAAAGCTGCTGGGAGCAATATACCAGAAATAGATTGGATTTTACAATGGGACTAAAGCTTACAATTCTGTGGCTGGGAAAATGTCCAAATCAGGGCTTCATCAAGTGATGCTTTTCTCTTTGAGGACCTGCTGCTGGTGGCCCAGGATTCCTCTCACATGGCAGCGCACAGTGGCAGTGTCTGCCGGTCTCAGTCTCTGCCTTCTCTTCTGGACCTCGGTGCATTCAGCTTTGAGCTGCTCTGTCTGTGGCTTTTCTCTTCCCCGTGTTCATTGATTTCAATTTCTGGGGTCTTTTCTTCATCTCTACAGCTTTTTATTCCTTCATTTATAAAGGACTCCAGGAAGAGGATTAAGACCCACCCTGGGTCATGCAATCCAATCAAAGATGCTTAACTGAAGTAATTTAATCACAATTTCTTACCTATAATAGGTTTACATGCACAAGAATGGATTAGCTCTAAAGGACACGGTTTTCTGGCATCCACAAAAGCTTCAAACTGTCACAACATGCAAGCTGAAATATTTAAAGTTCATGAAGACTGCAACTTATTCTCAAAGGGTTCAGCAAAAAGTAAAAATATCCAAAAATAGAAAAATGTTGTTGAATCCAGGTGGAGGAAATTTGAAGTCCTTATATTATGCTTTCAACTTTTCTGTATCTTTGAAAGTTTTCAAAATAAATGGTTGAGGATAAAAGCCAACGAAAATAATTTGAGGTCCCTACCCACATAGGATGGGATAATTAGAGCATCAAAGGGAATAATGACTGCAATTGATTGAAACACATTCAAGTATATAAAAATTCATGAGTTTATGTAATAATACTCCAAAATCAACAACCAATCAACCAACCAACCAACCAACCAACCAACCATCTCATTGCTCACAACTGGATTTTGTAATTGTACCAATTACTATTCTGGAAATTAACAGGTTAAAGAAAATCATTAAGCATTTATTCAATTTTTTCCTATAAAACTGTATTTCAGGGTACCAGGCATTGGATGTTGGAATGTCTTTATTGAAGAAATATAGCAATAAATGCAAGAGGAATGATAGAATTGAAAATCACAAATTTGCAAATTCTCATGAAATCAAGAACCTCAGTAATGACTATCATGGCTGCTAAAACCATCATATTAATGAAGGATGGGGAACTTTATAATGGGTATCAAAATATGATCAATCTTAGCATCACCTAAATTGAGACAAGGAGACATCGTGATGTTATGCAATAGCAAGAAATAGCAACTCTTAGGAAGTTTTCTTGCCAAACATATTTTACTTGAAACTTGTCAGCCTTCTAGATCTAACTACTAGTTTTTAGGATGTACAGGGATGAACAAGTTAAACAACAAAAAGTGAAAGTAGTCAAGGAAATTCAGAATATAGAATGTTCAATAGGAAAAATTACTCCGTTTCTTCCAAAACTATATTGCATGGGGAAAGAAAAGACAGAAAGATTAAAAGATAATAAAGTAAAAAGATCTTTTTCAAGAACATCAGAAAAATTTGCTATGCTGACTTCAAAAAGATAGGAAACGTCCCACTTAAATCTAATATCCTGGTGATATAGATTAGAGAGAAGACAAAATGGCGATGATCGTCTTATGGGGAGCCCTTTTCCTGATTTATATTCATAAATGTGAGTCTGTGAATCTAAGCTGAGAGACCCCCTCCGTACGTAGCTTTTTTCATTGGTGACTCATTGGAGGGACAGGAAAGGCTTCAAAGAGGAATGCTAAGCGAAAGCCTTAAAACTGGGTGTGTTTATTCAGTAGCGATTGGGGAGACAGCCTTTGTTTTTATCACAAAATATCTCTTGCTTTTTCATCTTGGTCACATGGCAATGAGATCACACATTTTGTCCCATCTTTCAGTACTTTCCCTTATTCTTTCCCCCCTTCAACTGACACTATTTTAAACCCCCTTCCTTCCTTTAACTGTTTCCTGGTCTTCCTCTGGCAATGACACCATTTTCTAAAGTACATAGAGAACAAGTTCTTATCTTGAATTAAAATTTCTCCTTTCCACAAAATCCACTGAGCCTTCCCTAAGCCTGATTAAATAAATGTGCTAGTTTCCCTCCCACCACAAATCTGAGAGGCCAGATCTTGAGCTAGCGCTGCTTTGGGAAGATCAGATTAGCCAATTGTTGGGTTTTAAGAACATTTTATTTCTTCCTGGTTAATAACAGACCCAGGCCCTGTTATTCCCATAGACAAAAGCAGCATCTATTTCCAGGGTCTCGTGGGAAAATATTATCTAATGGAATTGCATGAGCCCTGTAAGTTCAAGTCTTTTTCTGAAACCTTGTTCTCTGTGCCCATAAAGTCTGCAGAGTAAATCCTTATTAAACCGATAGCTATTATTCAAAACAGCTCACATTTCAGAGCAATTACTATTCTCCAGACAACTAAATGCCCAATTAGTATTTAATAAAGAACAATACCTAGTACAGTGCCCAGGAGATAGGTATTTAACAAATCCTTTTTTATTGCCCAATTCATTTAACTTGGCTGACCTAAATAATATCCTTACAATTTTTTTTTTTGTTAATATAAATATCACCTATGGGTTGACTAAAGGGATTATCTTGACTAATTCCCTTGTCAGAAAGAATACCAACCTCCAACTGAGGAGGCATATGCACTATTCCTTTTGTCTTGACGTTGTCTCCGTCAAGAATAGGAGAACAGAGACTTAATTTAGGGCAACAATCATGCACGTTTCCTTCCTCTGTCCCAGGTTTCTAAGCACCTTCTTCCGTCCGAGTGGGAGGAGTGCAGGCAGCACCAGGGAGAGATATCTGTCCTCACCTGAGGACAGTTATTGGCGCTTACCAATCAGTGCAGGGGACACCTGATTGGTAAGCACCTAGGGCTCCTGCACATGACCCTAACCCAATTCTGTTAGGGTCCTCAAAAAGCCAAGAAGATCTTTTAAAAAGTGAAATATCAAAATGGATACTCTTGAATGGATTCACTGAATTCCTCAAAGAAGCAATTGCAACTATTTTGAGCTTAATTTTGACCACTGATTCTTCCCACCAGCGAGTCGGCAGTAAGTCTTCACCAGGAGTCTCTTGGTGAGTGTCTGTGTCCTGCTTCTCTCTCATTCTCTATCCTTGTGTGGGTATGTTGTCTTCTTTTAATTTCTCTTGCAAAGGGCTCAGAAGAATTCAAAGAATTGAGCGTGCAATTCTTCAATGAACAGAGATTTGTTATGTTTGCTATAAATTCTTGTGTGTTTTTTTTCTCTGTGTATTGTAATAACCGATGCCACTTTCCTCTCATTTTTACTGTTTGCTTCGAGCTTGTGAATAGTGCTCTTTCTTGTGCAGCTCATCCCTGAAGTGCTGCCTTTCTGTGCATTTTCAGTGGAAGAGTCTGAAACCGTATGGCTCATTTTAAGCTGACTCTCTGTGTAGTAACAAGTGCTATTTGTTTTTGAGAAGCAGCATACTGCTTTTGGAAAGAACATTCAGAATCTGGAGTTGAAAGATCTGAGTTCAAATCCTAGCTCTGTTGCTCACCAGACAGCTGACTTAGAACCGTTTGATTAATGTCTATGGACCTTACTTCCCCGTTCTATTAAATACGAATAATATTGCCAAACTTGTAGAATTTTGTTATGACTAAGTGAGATAATATGTAGCAATTTCAATACAAAGTCCATCCTTAATACTGTATTTCATCAAATTTAAGACACCATTGATAATTAAACATCATTACTTTAAACATTACTAAAGGAAAAACACTGCTAATTAATACTGAGATACTATAAATTGTAAGACACATCTTGATTTTAAGGAAAAAATATGTCTTAGAATCAATGAAATTAGCTATCATTACTCCATGGGGAACAGTAGAATATAGTGTTATAAGTATAAACTCTGGAATCAAAATGTTAGGTTTCAAATCTCAGCTCCATCATTTGCTAGCTGTGTGACTTTGGGAAGTATATTTAAACCTCTTTAAATATCAACTTCCTCATCCACTAAATGTGCATAATAGCAGTGTTTAACTAATATGGAACTGATGAAAATGACATGAGACAAAGCATTGGGTTCATTTAGCACATACAGAAACATAACAGTTTTTGGCTGTTGTAGTGATTAGATTTGTTCACAAATATTCTAGTTCTGCTCTCCTTTTGGGCATATGGTAGCATTGCAGTTTTCTGCCCATTTAGATTAGGTGTGGCCATATAAATTGCTTAGACCAATGAAATGTAAGTGAGAAAGACAGCTGTCATTGATAGTTGGAATATTTAACGGCCAATGCATAATCCATTACTTTTGCTTTCTCCTGTGCCAGCAATCATAGGAACATATGTTGACTCAATGAACAGAGGTCCTCTGCCTCCTCTGTTAATCAATGTCGTGTGCGTGAGAAATAAAACTCTGTTGTTTTAGGGGAATGTAATTTGGAGGATATGTTTGTTAATACAGCATAATCTAGAATATCTTGACTGATATAGAATTTGGTACCAAAGTGAGATGCTGCTACAAAGCCCTACTTTATGTGACATTGGTTCAGGAGTTAGTTGATGAGTGGTGAGTAACTGGTATTAGAGGCTGAAAAGATGATGATACAGGCTCTACAATAGTAATTGGGAAACAAATCACGAACCTAATGAATATATAGTTTAAGGGAAAGAAGTTGGAAAAGAGACCAGTGTTGGTTACTGCTGGCTGCATTTAACAAAGATTTACAAAGAAAGATTGAAAGCAGAAAGGAATTGGCTGGTTTGCAAGCATGTATGAAAATCAAGCAAGAAAAGCCACAACTTCAGGGAATTGCAGGATTGGAAGAGACAACTACTCCTCAATCCCAAGTGGTAAAAAATAAAACTGATAAGTCCATTGAGGGTGATGGTCCTCACTTGTGGGAGATGTTTGTGTGGGATGTGGTGGGAGGTGTGGGAGGTGGGGAACATGGGAATCCCGGTAGGTTCTGTGTAATATTTTAGGTAATCTAAGCACCTCTTAAAATATATATATATTAAAAAATAACATTTTTGTAAGCAAATGCACATATATGCATATATATTTATATATCATTTTATCAATATTGGTATGTATTGTGAAAATTTTGATTTTTACCCACAATAAAAAAACAACAAAAAACCTGAGAAATCCTTTGAGTGATGAAGGCTGATTAAAACTCAGCCTTGAGGCAAGGATCAAACCAAGGTATGACACCCCCCCCCATTGTTTAAAACCTCTGAATAGGTACAATTAAGGTTTGGCACGTAGGAAAGTCTTTCAGTTGTGTCAGTTGTGGCTCGGGGAAGAGAAATGACGTGTGTAGCTCTCCCACTGAAGCCAGGGTATCCATAATGAAGTGAAAAGAGAGAGGCGTGGGAGCAAGAGAGCAAAGAAATTTATTAAATATGAGAATTATACCTGAAAAAAGAACCTTGGGTTTGGCTATTGGTGCATGGAGTTTTATTAAAACCAAACAGGTAAAAAGCCAATTAAGCTTTGAGAAAGTTGTACTGCCAAAATCACCACCTGCAGCAATGAAGGTAATGGTGTCTGACACCTAATTAGCCACATATGGAGAGTGGAATGAGAAAGTGGATCAAACTCAAAGGAGGATATATTCTCAAATGCTCAATCTAGACATGGTGAAGGAGAATAATGGGATGGGAAGAAACTCCTAGGGTAGGGAGCCTCTCCCAGAGACCAGAATTGGGGCCTGATCAGGAGCAACCCTGAGGCCCGGCTTCAGACAGCCTTTTAGGATTTCTGGTTTTCTGAATTGTCTCAGACCTGAGACTGCTGTGCCTCCCATTCTTCCCCTATCTGAATGGAAGTGTTTTTTGTGGTTATCTTGGCCCTCTTCCACCTTGATTGCGTGTGCAGGAGACAAATAACTTGTCTTTTCAATTCAGAGTCTACAAATAAAAGGAGGTCACATCCAGACATGCTGTAGAGAACTATGACATGTCACCCAGAGATTCTGGGCTTAAGCTACATGCCAAGGCTGGATGGGGCTTGGGACTTTGGGTTGGGGAGGCTGTAGGGTAGAAAGGAAAGTATACCAAATATTTGGTGACCAGAAAGATGGACTGCAGCAGTCATTAGGGATGTTTACTCCTATCCTGATTCCCTTCTCCTTCTGGGCACAAGGTGGGATTACATCTCCCTGCCCTTCTTTTGGGGTAGACATGCCACTTCTTTGGCCTCTGAAGTATGCAGAGCAGTGACGGGTGGTCACTTCTGAGTGGAAGCTTTAAGAATCAGTGCACAACTTGCCATATTCCCTTTTTCCTGCCTCGTTGATTATGGAAAGCATGTGGCAAAATAGAATCTCTATCAGCCTGGAACCCTGAGTGATTCAATTAACAGTGTCTTCATGCTGATCCCCAATGAACATGTGGCAAAAGTGAGAAAGAAACCCTTTGTTTTAAGCTGTTGAGATTTGGGGGTGTTTGTTATCGCAACATGACCTAGCCTATCCTAAGTCAAGCCTGGCATATATATCTAATAATTTTATATTAATTTTAGAAAGTCAGCTTCTGCAATGTCACCATCCCTTTGGGAAACAAAGAAACCCTTTCCCTCTAATACTTCCTTTTTCTTCATTTGGAAGCACACCCCCAGCCATGCTTCAAAGACTTTCAGCTGGGTCAGGGAATTGCCATTTTTGGATTCATAGATTCACTGAGGTCTGAAGAGATTCGTCTAATCCTGGGGCTTTTGATTCCCAATCCAAAGCACTTTCCCTTCTGCACTATGATATCATGTCACTATACTGTCCTACAGCTGTCACCTTAGCCAACCCCACATCTGAGGCTCTACCTACCAAGGTTTTTCTTTCTCTCTTATATATATATTTTTTAAGTTCTTTTATTTTTATTTTTATTACAGATCAATTTTATTAATACACATTAATAACGCATAAATCGATCCAAAGTGTAGTGCATACAATCAATGGTATTTGGTATAATCCCATAGTTGTGCATTCATCACTTTCAATCATTTTTAGAGCATTTTCATTATTTCCAGTAATAATAATAATACTAAAATACAAAAACCAACCAAACAAACAAAACTCATTACCTCTCAATCTCTCTATGCTTCCCCTAATGTACATAGCTGCTATTCTGTTTCCTTCTCTCTAGTTTATTTGTATTTATATTTTGTAAGAACAGTCTTATAAATGTAATATCACCCATATTCCTATTTTACATGAGGTTTTATTATGTTATACAGTCCCATGTTACATTTTTTAGCTTTCCTTCTAGAAATATACATGTCCTTAGACTTTCCCTTTCAATCACTGTCATACCCATGTAATAGCTCTGCAAGCTACAAACACCATGATGTGCTCTTTCTCTTTTATTTGCTGCCTGCAATCATTTTCAGATTGCTCATAGAATTCTTAGAATTTTTAGGATGTTTATACTAGATCAAAACAAAAACATATTAGTTTCCTCATGGCATGGTATCAGGTGTGCAGGGAAGGCATTCCTACCTTCCCTATCCATTATCTGACGGGTGATGCTTTACACTAGAGTATTACTTTTTAGTCTAAGGCTTTGTTCTCTGACAGCAGGCATCTTTGGAACTTGTGCTAACTCTCTGAGCTAATATCAGTCATTTATACCTTACTATGACTGGGTTGATATGTTCTGGGAGCAGGACTTGACATCTGAAGAATATGTAAGAGACGGTGCTGTGCATCTGAGGAAGACTGGTTATTTGGAAATGTGGGCAAAGGCAAAACGTTTCAAGGAAAAACGTCACCTAATTTTGTTTGGCTCAGCCAAATAGAAGAGGGCCCAACATTTGTAATTCTTTCGAACCATTATTTATTTGTTTGTTTGTTTATATTTATTTTATTTATTTATTTTTAGGTAACGGGCCCCGGGGAGTGAATCTGGCAGCTGGCACTCAACCACTGAGCCACCTAGGCTCCCCTGAGTTGGTTTTTTTGTTTGTTTGTTTATGTTTTCAGGAGGCACCAAGAACCGAACCCAGGACCTCCCATGTGGGAAGCAGGTGCTTAACTGCTTGAGCCATACCCGCTCCCTCGAACCATTTTTTGATTTCCTGCAAGTCCCAGCTAGTTTAGATTGCACTAAATTTAGTTAAGTAAAAGATACATAACTTGAACTAGTTTACGAAAAAAAAAAAAAAAAAAAAAACTTTAAAAGATAATCCACAAAGCCCAAGATGAAATCAGATGGCCTGTCATGCTGACCTGGGACCCCTGTGTGGGAACTATTTCTGCTCCAGGCACTGGGGGAAGAGTTCTGTGCAGTTTCCCTCCTGCCTTTGCTTCTTTTTGCTGTAAGCAGGAGAGATGGGATAAAGAGGGCTGAGATTAGGTGTAGGCCTAGGGGCCTCTTTGTAGCTCTTTTGTTCTGCTTTGCTTTTGGCCCTAGGTCTGTCTCTAATTTAGACAAAGGAATTCCTTGGCCACCATGAGGACAGCATGAACTTGGAGGGCAGCCTGCTGAATATAGGATTTAAGGATTCTGAAGCCCATTTCCTGGCCTCTGTCAATGCCTTTCCATTTGTAACATCTGGTGTACCTGCGTGGAAGGAAGAGACAAAATAGAGTGAATCAAAAAGAAACAATTTAGGAATTTCAATGGTTCATGGGGTCAGAAACAGGACTTTTTAATTCAGAGGCACATAGAAGATCTGAGATAAATGTGCATTGTCCCTTAGAGGAAGGTACTTCCTCTCCTAGCTCTTCATTTTGCATCTGTGGTGGCTTAGAGTTGTGTATACCAGGAAAACATGCTTTTAATCTTAATCCATTCCTGTGAGTGTGAACACATTGCAATCAGGACCTTTTGATGAAGTTATTTGAGCTAAAGTGTGGCCCAACTGAATCAGGATAGGTTTTAATCCTAATCCTGGAGGCCTTACAGAGACGGCCATAGAGAGAGAATTCATGGGGGCAGCTAGAAGCTGGAAGTCAGTGGAACCTGGAAGAGAAAGAAGACGCTGCCATATGACAGAAAAGCCAAGGAACCCCCAAATATTGCCAGCTAGCTAGAAGATATAGACCAGGGAATAGGGAGGGGGCAGAAAGCCTTCAAGCCTCTGAAATCATGAGCCAATAAATTCCAGCTGGTAAGCCAACACAATGTATGCTATTTGTTTTAGCAGCTGGGAAAATAACACACCATCACTCTGGAAATACTTCCCATTATTCTGATTCTTTTAAACATCCAAAGAAGTTCCAGATAGTCTAAGAAAGGGAAACTATAGGCATAACTTATTTTCTAACCATGGCAGAACAAATCATCTCAGGAGGTTGCCAAGAGAAACGTTGGGCTGAGTATCTATTAAACTATCTGCCCATCCAACATGCCTCAGACTATTTCCACATCTATGACACCATTTACCATGAAGCAGCCCATGACTTCCCTCACCATGGGGACCTCAGTCATGAAAAGGGAAGAAGGATGACCATCTGGGCTTGGGCTATTTAGTCAGCGTCAGAGGGCAATTCTCAAAAAAGCAGCAGGTTCTTACCTCATGGTTGTTGGGGCTGCACTCGGGAGGGAAAGTAATAGGAAGGCACAGGAAAGAAAACAGACCCAAATATTTAGGCTTAGGCAGGGGCATGATACCAGAATAAGGCTTTTGCCTTTATAAGGTCAAGGTCAACTAACAATATCCTGAAGCCAGGAGATCCCTATGGGCATAAGATTCTTTGGGTGGAAATAAAATTATTTCTCTATCTTTTGCTCTAAGAACTGAAAGCTCCCAGCTTGATCACCAAACTGCTGCATTCTGTGCTTGCTGACGCAGAAGAATAGTACTTCCCCATAGCATGCCACCAGATGGTAATTGGCTTCTAATAATAGAACAAAATATAGAGAATTCCCACTGCTTGGCTGGTTTTTAACTTATGTGACAGCCAAGAGCCAGCCCCTCCACTCTGTGGTGGGGTGGGGAATAGGCTGTGAAGATTTTGGCCTGTTAAGCTGTCTAAGAAGCACTTAGGTAGAGAAGGAGTCACATGCTTACTAGTTGGGGGTGGCCCTAGGGGCTCCAGCTTTCTCTTTCTGGGTTGACTCTAGACAATGGTCTGCTCCTTGTTCCTGTATTTTCAGAAACTTGCAAGAGAGCTTGGGCTTCTGCATTTGAAGCCAGCTCTTCCCTCATCTCTACCGTCCTCAGTGGGAGGCAGTCTTCTGGAATCAGAGCTTCAATCTCAGTGAGGAGCTAATTTCTTTCTTTGTTTCCATTCTCAGACCACATCTATCTTAGTTTTCTAGAACTGCTATAAAAATTACCATGCACTGGTTGGCTTCAGCAACAGGGATTTATTTTCTCATGGTTTTGGAGGCTAGAAGCCCAAAGCCAAGGTTTTGATAGGCTATGCTTCCTCCTGGAGGCTTAGCACTCTCATGCTGGCTCGTTGTAATCTTTGGGGTTCCTTGGTTTGCATCTCTGCCTCTGTCACATGGCTTCTCCTTCTGGCTTCTATTTCTCCTCCTCATTTGTCTGTCTGGATTTCCTTTTCTAATAAGGACTTCAGTCATATGGTTTGAGACCTACCCTGATTTAATTTGGCCTTATCTCAATAGAGTCTTCATCTCAATAGATCCTATTCACAAATGAGTTCACATCTTAACTAATAATAACATTTTCAAAGATCCTATTTAGAAATGGGTTCACACCCACATGAAGGCAGATTAAAACTTGAACATTTCTTTCAGGGGGACAATGATTCAATCCTCAACAACATCTTAAACATCTGGTGACTTCCAGGAAAGGCCCCTGTCACAAAATATAAAATTCCTTGAGTGGAAGTGTTTTTTTCTCAGTGTCTTGACTCTAACTTCTGGAAAAACTGAAATTATATGATTAAGGAATGGGAATAAGCAACCTGTGGCAAATTTCAATTTATCTCTAGTTACCTAGATGACATTTTGTTAGGGAAGCTGCTCAGCATGACACAAGTAAGTAATCAGAAATTTGGGCTCTTGAGAAAATAGGGCCAACTGATCAATGTTACCTGAAATGATCAGCTGTGTTTTTCATAGATAATTTCTGAAAATATGTCCATGATGGTAATCTGCTAGGTCAGGGCATACCTACTAAGGCATTGGGACTAAAATAGCACTGAAGAGAATCACTGCTTTTTCTAGTAATCCAACAGTAAGCTCACACTATTACACACAGTGCTATAGGAACCAAAAAACAAAAACAAAAATATGACATATGGTCTTTGACCTAAAGGTATTTACAAACTGAATCACAGACTGAGCCTCAGAAATAACCTAGTCCAGGTTTCTCTTTTTGTAGATGAGGAAAGAAGGAGCAGAGAAGTAAAATTCAAAGTCATAAAACAATAGTAAAAGAGTCAGGATTAGCCACTAACATATAACTCACATCCATAATTCTTTTCATAATTCAGAAAAATTGGAAAAGAGTAGGGGAAAAGTCAGAATGCAAATGCCTTCCTCTCTGACCTCTGGGTTTGACCTTGTGAAGGACTATAAGACAGCCAGGAGACAGTCTGGAGAACTTGAATGCAGACATCCACAGAAAAGGGGACCGAGCCCTACACAGGGTGACCTTCACAGCATTTGTGCTATGCAAGTTCAGACAATTTCTTTGGGCTGCAGCGATGAGGGAAGCCTTCCTGGAGAAAGGAACATTTGAACTAAGCTTTGGACAGCTGGAATTCAGGTGAGGAGCCTCAGGCCTCATTTGGGCCAAAAGGTGCAGTCCTGGACATATGTTGAAGGGCTGTATTTAGTACAAAGTCTGGTGCCTTTTAAAATGTAGCTAGAGAGAGATAATAGAGGCCTGAATTATTTCACATAAAAACTTGGAGCATTTTTAAATGCTCCAAACATCAGTGGTTAAACATCAGTGTCAATAATGAAACTCCATCAAAGGACATTATCAAGAAAGTGAAAAGACAGAATGGGAGAAAATATTGCTAACTATATTTCTGATAAGCTTTTAATATCCAGAATATATAAAAACTGCTACAACTGAACAATAAAAAAGACAAATAAACCAATTAAAAATGGGCAAAGACTTCAACAAACATTTCTCCAAAGAAGAGATATAAATGGCCAATAAACACATGAAAAAATGCTCAACATCATTGGTCATCAGGGAAATGCAAATCAAAACCACACTGAGAGTCCACATCACTCCCACTAGGATGGCTGTTATTAAGAAAACAGAAACTAGCCAGTGTTGTTGAGGATGCGGAAAAATTAGAACACTTATACATTGTTGATGGGAATGTAAAATGGAAATCAGTCTGGTGGTTCCTCAGAAATTGATCACAGAATTACCATATGACCTGGCAATCCAATTTCTTGGTATATACGCCAAAGAATTGAAAGCATGAATTTGAATAGATATTTGTACATCAATGTTCATAGTAGCCTTATTCACAATAGCCAGATGGTTGAAGCAACTCAAGTATCCATAAACAGATGAATGGTTAAAAAAAATGTGGTAAATACACAGAAAGGAATATTATTCAACAGTAAAAAGGTATGAAGTTCTGAAGTATGCTACAACATGGATGGACCATGAAGATATCATGCTGAGTAAAATAAGACATATACAAAAAGACAAAATATGGTATGATCTTTTTTATATAAAATATGTATAATAAATAAATTAATAGAGACAGGTAGTAGAATTTGGGTTACCAGGGACTGTGGGGTGAGGGGTATGGGGTGTTATTGCTTAATGGGTACAGAGCTTCTGTTTGAGGTGATGAGGAAGTTGGTATAATGGATGTTGCTGATGTTAGCACAATATTGTGAATTTAATTAATGCTGTTAAATTGTGTATCTGAAAGTGGTTAAAATGGGGAATTTTGAGTTGTACATATGTTATTACAATAAAAAGTTAAAACAGATAAAAAGAATGAAAAGCCAATTACTTCACTTACTTCTGTTAGATGGTAGGAGGGACTCAAAAGTGTTGCCTATTATAAAGTTAGGTTTAGTTCTGAATCTGGGTGTTTATATGTATGAGAGTATCTATGGAGATCCATTTTGCAGAAACCAAGACATTTTAAAGACTGGTAAATTAATAGAAATTCCTTTGTTGATTTTGGGGATTGAATATGAGCCAGAAGGAAATATCTGGTGAAGAGCAGAGGTTCCTATGCATGGAACTAGATGTCCTTTGGACTTGGGTTGGTGAATGAATTGTTTAGGAAATTACATATACAGATGCTTCCTGCCTAGATGGTGACCTAATATGAGATGCTTAGCTCCTTCTCCTGAATCAACCCCAAAGATGTCACATAAACAAGTATAATGGATCTAAAAACAGTGAAAAAAAAAAAATAAAAAAATAAAAAAAAAGAAAGAAAGAAAGAAAAAAGTGAAAAGATTCTGGGGAGGCAGAATGTGATCAGGTCCCAGTGTGTATGTTGTGTGTGTGTATGTGTGAGAGGCAGTTTTTTTCTTGGGGTTGGGGGGAAGTTAGGGAGTGAGGGTAGAATGTGAGAGAGGATCTGGTGCCAAAATTGGAAACAGACTCCAGAAGACTTTTCCACATGCTTCCTGCTCATTCTCTTCAATTGCTATGGACAGAAAGTTGCTTGTCAGGCAGAAAAAGAACACTGCTGGTGCAGCACCAGCTAGAAGCATCAGGATAGCATCAGGGCAGGGCGGGAGCTTAACTGGGTGGAGAGTAGATAATAAAACTGGGGCTGGCAGAAGTCCCAGTTCTTGGTGCTCCTTCTTTCTCCACACCTCGCTATCTTACAGAATAAAGGTTGAAATTATGGGCTCCAAAGCCAAACTGCCTAGGTTTTAATTCTGCCTCTATCACTTAATGCTCTGTGACTAAGAAAGTTATTCACCTTCTCTGTTTCCATTTCCTCATCTCTAAAATGAAAATAATAATACCTCCTTCCTCCTAGAGTTGTTGAAAATATGTATTACATGTTAAAACTGGGACCAATACATGCCAAGTGCTCAAGAAATGTTAGCTGTTATTAAGAAAAGTGGAGGAAGTCACCTTGAGGGGCAGTATTATTTGGGAATTGGGGTATAAATGGGGAGTGGAGGAGCCCAGAGGTATAATTTTCATACATTACCTGCTCCCTAAACTTACCGGGAGAGGCACAAGCAAGTATGTGAGCTTGAGCTTTTGCTCTTTCTTCCAGATACCTGTTATCAGCCAAGGCAATTGAAACTTTCAGGGTAATATGAGTCCTACCTAGAGAAAAGGTGATGGTACATCTGCACTTTTCAACAAAGGGAAATTTTATACAGCAAAGGATGCAGACTTTTAATAAACCAGACAGAATCAGATTTAAAATAAGCATAAAAAATACCCTTAGAGGGATAAAGGAGGACAAAGGAGACATGAAGCAGAAATAAATAGTCAGAGAAAAACTGGATATGTTAAGAATGGAAAAACTAATTGTTATTATAAGGAACTCAGTAGATTATGTGAGTAGCAGTAAAGATATAGTATCATAATGAACAAATGAAATGAAAGATCAGGTCAAGAATTCTCCCAGTAGATTTTAAGAAAGATAAAAACACCTGCAAATATAGAAAGAAAAAGTCAGAGAAATGGAGGATAAATATAGACGTTAACATCTGGATATTAGGAATTTAAGAAGGAGAGAGCAAAAATAGGTGTAGAAGAGGAAATACTTTTTTAAAAAGTAATCAAGCGTTTTCTAGAATTAAAGGAGTATGTGGTAGATTGTTGCAGTATTGGCCCCTAATCTGCTTCCCCTTCCCAGATCTACACTCTCGGGTGGGCCTCTCCTCTCTGATTCTGGGCTGACCAAGTGATTTGCTCTGACCAGTGGGACAAGAGCAAAATTGATGCAAGCAAAGGCTTGGAAAGTGCTGTACATTGTGACTTGCCTCTTTTGCTGCTATTCAAAGCCTACGCTGCTATACGGACACTCCCAAGGTAAATGAGAGATATACAGCCCAGTTGTCCCCATATCCCCAGCTGACTGCCAGCTAATACCCAGAAGCAGAGCCATTTAGCTGAATAGCAGCTAACTGCAGAAGAACCACCCAGCAGAATCCAACCCAACTGCCAACCCATTGAATCAGGAGTTAATAAAATGTTGTGCCTTAAGCCACTAAGTTATGCTGTGTTTATTGCACAGCAATGGAAATTTGATATAGAGGATGTTAATAGCTCAGGCTTAGAAAACACTAAACAGGATAGATTTTTAAACACACACACACACCTTGAACAAGAACATAAACAGCACAGGGAAAATTCTAAAAGCTTTTGGAGAGAAAAAAAAGCAGATAATCTTTAATGGAAAAAGAATCAGATTGACCTCAGAATTCTCAACAACCCTAGATATATGGGTGAAATTTTTTAAGTATTAAAGCAAGAGAACTTCAAATCCAGAATTTTATGTCTGAACAAACAATCATTTAAATATGACAATAAAATAAAAATGTTCTCAGGCTTACCAGGCCCCAGAAGTTTTAAGACACAAAGAATTGCTTGAAAAAAATTTAACATGAATTACTCCAGCAAGAACAGAAATGAAAACCAAAGGCTGTAGATGTAAGGGTGAGAAAATTAGTTGGTAAATCTAAGGTTAGTCAGAATAAGCACTGAAGAAATAAAAGAAAGAAGGAAGGAAGGAAGGAAGAAGGAGGGTTAAAATTCTGAATGACAGTAACAGGGAAAGGTCGAATGGCATTGTGGTTCAGCACTAGGACTCTAGAGTTAGATGCTGTGAGTCTAAAAACCTGCCTCTGCCATTATAGCTGTGTGACGTTAGATGTGTTATTTAACCTCTTTGTTCTTAGCTGCACCACTTGTAAAATGAGATTGATAAAATAGAATCTGTATCATAGGATTATTTTGAGAAGAAAAAGAATCCACTTGTAAAGCCCTTGGATCTGTACCTGATGTGTGGTTGCTTTCAAGAAATATTAATATGGGGAGGGGACTAGAGGGAGGTGGGTGATAAACAATTAAAATAAATGAACCACATTCATTTAGATAGCAATAAGAGCTTTAAAGAAATTAATATATACTGGTAGGAACAGGTAGATTAGATGATCAGGGAAGGCCTTTCTCCAGAGGGGACGTTTGAGCTGTGACTTGAAGAATATGATAAGCTTGATCCAAAGCACCAGGAATGGGGCAAGTCTTCAGAGAGGAATGGTTCATGCTTTCCAGGGAGGTACAGGCCCAGAAGCAGGACTCACAGGGTACAAACTGAGCCTATGTGTGGGACTGTCACAGCAGAGCCTCCACATTCAAGAAGCAATATGAGCCTAAAACAGAATAATCAGAAGTGGCCTGGAAACCAATTGCCAGAGGGACCTTCCTGAATAGCCTGTTCTGCAAAGGAACTTCAGGACTTTTGCATTTCCCCAGGGGGAGGGCAGAGAGGAAAGGAACCCTAGTAAAGATTGCAGTAGAATTTTCCATCATTCAGAGGGATGGGGAACCTCAAAGCCAGCCTCATGTGTAAAGAAAATGTGACATTTCTTGCATTTTCTAGTTTGCACAATAAGATTCATGTCTACTACAGAAGCAATTCTTTATCTTCTTCATTTCTTCTACTTTCCTTCTTCTTCCTTCAATGCTGTAATAATCATATTTGAAGTCATCTCTTGGAAAGACCTATGCTAATTTGTCTGGATCCAGGAAACAGCGTTATCTGCTAAAACACACGTGATCACAGCCAAGCCTGTCAACCACAGCCACATCCACATGGGCCTCTATTCAGCTAACTCCATGAGTTCAGAGCTGGTATCTCTTTGGGGCTAAGAGATCTTTCTGAATCCTAACTTTGAGGTCAGGCAGGAGATTTCCAGGTCTCAATTCAGTGGAAAAGGATCCAGAGGTCAGAATTCAAGATCTTTTTCTGTAGCTTCTTGAAGAGGTGACCATCTCCCCCCATTACCATCATCACCCTTCCTCCAGCCCTGCTTTTTACTCAAAAACCAGTTCTGATTTTTGACCAATGCCTATTGGTTAAATGCCCATTTGACCAATGCCCTCCTGTGCTCGTGATTTCACCACCGTCTTTAGATCTCCTGGCATTCTGACTCCCGCGGTGGTTTTTCGGTCAGAATGGCTACACTATTTGGGAGATGCTGAATCATTCAAATCACCCATGGGACTTTCAAAGTGTATTATCATGGGAAAATATTACCAAGTTAAGCCAGTTTGAAACCACCCCATTTCCTGTAATTCAAGAAAAGGAAACAATTCTATTTGTCTACCTAGGAAATAGGAAAAACTGACTTTATCCTTGTTCAACATCTAAATGTGAAGTTTCTGGGCCTCAGTTTCCTCATCTGTAAAATAAGACACTTGGCCAAGTTCTCAGGATATTTTCAGCTCAAAAAGTCTGTGACTCTACACATTTTATTATATGACCTTGGGCAAGTTACTTAACCTCTCCAGACCTCAATTTTCTTATCTGTAAAGTTGAGGAAGTGATAGGATGGATCTTCTAAGGTCATGATGGGGATTAAATGATGCAAAACACTTAGCAAAGTGACTAGTTTGTGGTTGAATAGAGTAAGGGCTTAATAATTTTTTGCTCCATGTGGCAATAGTACTAGGGAGAGGTTTACGTGAGACAGGGTCCAATCAGGAAACTAGAAGTCAAGCTATGCATTCAGGCCTTAATACAGCAAACGAAGGGCTTACACAGCCACTGGAAGAGCTGGGGGAGCAAGGGTCAGGCAAATCATCCCCCCAAATCCCAGCTTGAAGCACTGAAGTGGGAGCTTTGCATGAGCTCACAAGGAGCCACTGCCATCTCAAAAAATCTCTGGGGCACAACCCCCACCGATCTGAGTTTGAGTGAATATCAGAGTACCACACGTTGAGAGCTTGCTGGGAAGCCGCTGCTGCCCTCAGAGAATAAGGCCTCTCCTTCTCTCCCACCTGCGAGTCTCTAACCAGCAACCGTACAGGAAAGGAGATTCTGGGATGTGGAGACTCAGCTCTGTGTTTACATCCACACCACCACTGCTCACACCAAAGCATTAGCCAGAGTTTCTCTCAGGTAACAACTGAATTGGCTAGAGTTTCTCATCTTATTTCCACTTACTGGGTAGAGATACTAATGAGCAGGGAAAGAGCCCAGAGACAAATACAAAACAAAACAAACAACAATAACAACAAAAACCCAGGTAATTGAGCAAGTAATCCCAGAATAACTCAGGTTTTGCTTGGATTTTTTTTTTTTTTTTTTTTTTTTTTTACCGGGAGGTCCCAGGGATCGAACCCCGGTCCCTCTATATGGGAGACGGACGCCCAACCAGTTGAGCTACATCCAACCCCCTTTGCTTGGATTTTGATCAGAGAACTCTTCACACTTTCTCTGGTGGTTTATCATCTGTATTACCTGGCAATGAATTTATTATTAAAATAATTTTTGCTTCTATTTAAACAGCATGTTATAGTATTAAAGAACTTTCACAGTCATTATCTTTGTTCTTACCCTCACCACAACCTAAGAAGCAGATATTATTATTCCAGAGTGGCAAGTGTGGAAACAAAAGCTCAGAAACTCTCCCAGCCAAGATCTGATGGCTGAAACTTGGTCTTTGGAACTTGCCTTACCACCGTCTTCCTTAGCAAAAATAAATAGGTAAATAAACAAGGAAAGAAATAGCAAGAATATGGAGAACCTATTTTACCTAAGGTAAAAATTAACCAAGCATAAAATTTTAAAACTATGCTATTCATATTAAAAATGTTTCAAATATACAATATAAAACATGAGGGTCTTTTGTCAGGTTGTAATCAGACTGATGGAATATTAAATTCAGGCAGGACTTTACAGCCTTACCTCCTTAGACCAGGAAAGCTAAGCAACTTGCCTCAGATATGTGGTTGGATAATGATGGATTTAGAACTTAAATTCAAATCACTGGACTCCAAGACCCACAATGTTTCCAGTGTATCATATTATTTCCAGGTGGTCATGGACTCGGTACATTATGATGGTTGTTTTAGCTCCTGAAACTACCTCCAAATATTTAACCATTTGTCTCCATTGTCTAGAGGAATTGTGGATATCAGAAGACTTTCTGCTAGACAGGAAGTCTTTGATTAAATTTGGGAGGCCCACGCACAACATTTTGACCAAGAGTAATGTAAGATAGTACAGGAAGTGAGCCTGAAATGGGTTCTAAAGAAGATGTCTCCAATATGCTGCAAACATGCTGAAAACAGCTGCACCAATTAAAAGGCAATTAAGCGTGTAATAAATGGAAATGCTACAAAATTGTTCTGTAAAAAATATGCAAACAGAAATTGCTGGGGTGTACTCGCTGAGTGAGAAATGTATGCCGATATGAAGGTTACTCATTTTTTTAGCTGATGTGCTGCTCCACAATGTCAGTGAGGTATCTTTAAAAACTATGACGCAGAAACGGTTCTTTTCAGAGTTCCACCGGAAGTGTGCGACACTGGCGTGATTACTGCTAGTCCTGTGCATGGGAGAAAGAGGAATGCAAATCAGGCAAATCGGGGTGGCGTGGGTCATAAAGGGAAATGGTGAGGGCAAGCACTGCTTGGTAGTTCTGCCATGGTCTGAAGCCTGTGGATCTGATCACTAAATGACATGGAGGGGCAGAACAGGAGCAGCAGAACACGGAAATGATGTTTTGGACCAGCAAAACAAAGCTGAAAAAGAGATTTGCAGTTGATGCTCTCCCTTTTGGAGGTGTCATCTCATCTTTTCTGTCTGATGTCATATCACTCCATAGTCCAGGAGAAAAGATACCCAGGTTGAATCCCTGGATCTAGCAATATGTATCACCCAGTTCTCTACTCTAGGCTACTCCTTCCTGGGCACTGGATAACTGGGAGAATCAGAAAGGATTCAACCGGGGAAGCAGAACCACTCTGTGAGGGAAGTTGGAGGATCAGAGCAGGAGCCAACATCCAGTCCACCTGAGAAACCAAGCACACCAGCTGCCAAAGAGGGAGTGTAGAAGAGTCTGCGGCCAGCTATGCCTCCGTGGGGCTGTTGGCAAGCGTCTGTGGTAGGGCCTGGGGCTGCTGCTGGTCAGGAGGATCAGCAGTCAGGAAGAAGAGCTGGGTGCAGAGGGGAGGGGAGTGAGGACAAACTGGAACCCCCTGCCATCTCTGCACCTTTCAGTCACCGTGTCTATCCTTGATGACCTTCAGTGAAAAACAGCTTCTACCTTCCATATTGCATGCAAGTTCCTCTTTTGGCCAACTCGCAGCCAGAACTATAGAAGGAAGGGGATTTGGGGAGACCGCTTAACCAAGTTGGCACAGGACAAACCACCCCACAGGGTTATTGGAGGCAACTGGAATGAGCTGGCTTGGAGCAGAGAATTTCAGATTAGCATGCCGGGCAGGGGAAGGGGGAGGGGAAGAAGAGACAAGGAAATGTAGACTCAAAGTCCGGTCAAGGTATTGAAGGGGCAGGGCATGGAAAAGTTGGTTGGTTTGAACAATCACATTTTGCGGAAAAAATAGGACTAGCTTTATGTCACTGTGGGTGCTGAAGTCATGCTCATCTAAGCACTTAGTTGTGTTGGTTTTAAGAGGCGTCATATGGTTCCTTGACATTTAAAGGGTTCTCACTTGTTAGAATGCCTTGTAACCTAATCTATATAATCAGGACTACTCCTTGGCAAAGGACCAGGATAGAGCCAACATACAGAGTTGGCTGGAGCCACCCAAATTCAAGTATCTCTCCTTAACAGAGAGATGTCTCTACCTTAAGTTTTAGAGGAATAAAAGGAGGTGTTTGAAAGGGGTTCACTTACATTATGGATGAATTTTTACAAGCCTGCCTAGATAAGTAGGCAGGTAGATACAAAGATTTATAGATATATAAAATAAGCACTCTACAAATAAAAACTACAATGTGTACATCAACTACCATTTCCTCTTAACTTGGATATCAGTGTATACTTGCCCAGGAATGGATAAAGAAATATTTCCGTAGGGGTTTCCTGGGTCCTGCAGGTAGTGAATTAGAAAGCCAAACTGACATGGAGGCAGACTTAAGGTTACAAATTCTCATAGGAAGCACTTTGTAAAATTTCTAATTAGAACCCATGTCAAGACAGACCAACTTCCTTGTCTCCCTTGGTTAGTGGGGTGATTTTTTTCTTTTGTATTTTTCACTAGCATAGAGGCCTTTGAAGGAGCTGAATTTATGTGGGGCCTCCCACTCCCCACTTTGTCTGAGTGTAAGTCCTTGTCTCCTGCCTCCAGGAGAGGAGGTAAAAAACCAGCATCTTGATTCACGCATTGGGCTCCTTTGTTGGCTTACCTCTCGGCTTGCATGCTTTCTTGGTCTCAGATGCCTCAGGTTTTCCCTACTTCCTTCTGAATTCAACCATGCAATTAAAAAATACTTGGCTGTGAGGTAGGAGTGCTTATTCACTGTTGGTGGGAATGCAGGATGGTACAACCACTATGGAGGACTGTTTGGTAGTTCCTAAAGAAGTTGAATATAGTTTTGCCATGTAACCTGGCAATATCACTACTAGGTATATACCTAGAAGAACTGAGAGCAGTGACATGAACAGACATCTGCACACCGGTGTTCGGATGAAAACAATCCAGGTGTTCATCAACCAATGAATGGATAAACAAATTGTGGTGTTTACATTCGATGGAATATTATTCAGCTGTAAGAAGAAATGAAGTTGTGAAGCATATGACAACATGGATGAACCTGGAGGACATGCTGTTGAGTGAAGCAAGCCAGACACAAAAGGACAAATACTGTATGATTGCACTATTATGAACTAAATATATTGTGTAAATTCATGGAGTTTATAACCAGAACATAGGTCCCTAGAAAATAGAATGAGGTTAAAGAATGGGAAGCCAAGGTTTAACTGTGCAGAACTGGTAAAAAGATTGTTTATAAATTTTTGGTAATGAGTAAAAATGGTGAAAGCACATTGTAGTGTTTATATTAGCAGTGCTAATATATGGGTGTGATAGTGGTTGAAAGGGAAATCAAAGATCCTATATATTACCAGAAGGATAGCTAAAAATTGTAACATGGGACTGTATAGCACAGTGAAACCTCATGTGAAATATGAATATGGGTAATATTGCATATATGAAATTGTTTTTCCTTGAAACAAAACAAATGTACATTAATGTTACAAGATGTTAATATCAGACAAAAATATAACCAAAGCAAACTATGGACAGTAGTGTATAGTAATATATTAATAATCTTCCATTAAGTGTAAAAAAATTAAATATACTAAGTGAAAGAAACTAGAAAAAAGGTACTACTTATTGTTTGACTCCATCTATACAAAATATAAATACAAATAAATTAGAGAGATGGAAACAGAAAAGCAGCTATGTATGGCTGGGGAAGGATAGAGAGATTGAGAGATGATTATTAAGGGGTAGAGGTTTTTTGTTTATTATTATTATTATTGGAGTACTGAAAATGCTCTAAGATTGATTGAAGAGAAGAATGCATGACTCTGTGATTATACCAAATACCATTGATGGTACACTTGCGACAGATTTTATGCTTTATGAATATGCACCAATAAAATTGAATTAAAAAATACTTGGGTGTATTGTATCAGAGTTGATTAATGATTTTAGGATTCCAGATTGCTGGAAAATGAAGTCATCAAGATGATCACTGAAATTCATTCCGGCCAACATTGTGCTGCAGACTAGAAGTCCAAGTCTTACCTCCTACTCAGATTCTGAGAAAAAAACAGGCCTGGTAAGGACAGGTTTCCTTCTGTCTTATCCTTTAGGAATCTGGGTGTGGGGGTGTATCTCCATCCCATTATTCTACGCTCATTATATCGTCAGGGTTCTTTGAGTTAGTGATAGACAGCTTTTGCTCTTGAACTTTATTTCTTTAGTTTACGTTCATTGATGATGAGAGGCCATAATCATTAACAATCATTTTAAAGACAAATGACCAGCCAGTTCTTGGTTTAGGTGTCCTTATGGTCTGTTGTGGTTTTGAAGCTCCAAATTAAGGATCTGTTGAGTAGTGGAGATAAACTCCTGGGAATCCCTGGATCTAGCAAACCACCTGCACTTTGGGTGCAGTGAAGATAACCCAAGCCCACAAGTCAGTATGCTTTTTTTTTTTTTTTTTTTTTAATTTATTCAGATGCTTCTTCAATGGAGATAATAAGCATATCTTACCTGATAGAGTATGAAAGTGGAAATAAGATTCATTTATTCAATAAATATTTATGGTGCACCTTCTAGGTCTGTGTTAAACACGAAGAGGAAAGGCTCTGCACAATTGGGCAGAAGATTGGGCTTATGGTGTGGGCTGCTGTAACCTACAAACATACCGCAGCAGAAGCTGGACAAAGTCACATCTTTTATTAAAGGAGACTGGCTGCTCTAGACCTATATTTGTTCATTGCAGTAGATGCGATTTAGCAAAACAGGGCAAAGTACCACCAGTGAGTGTACCCTCGCATTATGTAGTATCAGAGTTGAGACAAGTGTATGGGGGAAGGGGAATACCTCCTTCCCAAGGTCCCAATGAATGTCCTGTTGGAAACCTGATGCAACTACAAAAACATTCTGTAACAGCATACAGATATCACGTTTCCATAAGGATAGAAAATAAATATTAAAAAATATAATGAATGCTATCTTCTACTTTTACGTTATAAGTGCAACTCTTTCTCATTTTTTTTTTTTAACCACTTTACACTCCTAGACACATTTTTGGTGGGTTAGTATAAGCTTCTCAGTTTCTTTCATGCTCTGACACGAGCCCATCTCTCTTCTACCATCCATCCTCTTTCTTAACTCCATCATCTTTGCTTCCATTGATGCTCATCCAATGTTAGGTACTATCACAAAATTCTTGGAGCACAGCCCTTTCATTTGGAAACTTTCTAGATCACCATGTTCTCTCCTAAGAGTAAAGTAGATAGGGTATGACAGAATCTTTCTTGTTTACTTCTGTATCTCCAGGATGAGGTACAGTGTCTGGAAAGTAGTGGCTGCTCAATAAATATTGGCTAAATAAATGAAAAAGTAAGTGAGTGAGTGAGTTAAAGAGGAGATCTGCAAGAAGGTTAATTGTAGCTTCTTCTGGGGAATTCATCAAAAACCTTCATTGGAATTCCCAGCCTGGGGCCTGCCCTACAGAATTTGGACTATGCTCATCCCAATAGTTGAATGAGACAATTCTTATAAAAATCTCACAATATTTACAGATATCAGCTGTCAGTTCTGTTTCTCTAGAGAACTCTGACTAATACATACAGTCTAATGAAACTATTATAATATTACTATGAACCTAAAGTCTATTGAATATAAAACACAGTTTTCTTTCTAAACCTCTCTGCAGAATTTGACATATTTAAATTCCTCCTTCCTTGGCTCTGCCAAATCACTGCTCTTATTACCTCAGATCATATCTTATATCTCCTTTGGAAGGGTCCTCTTTCTTTGCTGACTACTAAATGTTGCTGTACCCTGTGCCATCCTTGATGTCTTACCTTCTCATGCTACTCACTCTTCCCAGGTGATCTCATCTATTCTCACTGAGTCAACTACCATCTCTAGTTTAGGCTGCCCACTTCAACTTCATAATCATAAACCCTATGGTCCTACGGACATTTTCAGCCCAAACTAAAAATTTATAAAAATCCACCATCATCTTCTTTCCTAAACTGACTTATCCCAAATGTCTCTCTTGATTTCCTTTACCTCCATCCATCCATTGGATGATGGTAAAGATAGATCCATTATCTAGTAATACCAAACTAGAATTTAGTAGAAAACATTGATTCTTCCTTCTCCCTCACTCCTCCTACCTAATCAATCACAATGTCCTTTCAACTTTTTCTCCTAAAAATTTCTGTAATCCATCTCTGAGATCCATCCCAAGCTTCAGTGTTCCCTATGGGACTTATACCCATTCCTCCTTCTCTAACTTACTTATAGGTACTATTCTGGAACATACACACTTCCCTGTAAATCTCCTGCATTGTAAATCTCCATCTCAGAGTCAATATTCTGGGAACTCAACTTATGAAAATCAGTGCCATGAGTGATATTAGGAGGCAGAGTCCAAAATGAAATTTTGGAGATGGATTATTCACTGGCCACCTGGCAATAAAGCCCTATCACTAGTGGGAGGTGGGTACTAAGAGACTCTGGCTTGAAGTAGTGGTGCAATTGTTAAAATTTTCACCCATGGTGAATTGGATGGTATAACAATGGAAGGGAATTCACTGGTAGGTTCAATATGTCAAGCATTTGAGAGGTTAGTGAGAAGAAGTAATATAAGGCCTATGCAATCAGATGCTGGGGGCTGTTAGTGCATTGGAGAAATATATGAAAGGATGAGTGTAATTAATCATCAAGTTAAGGAGAAATGTAAAAGCCAGAGGACTCACTGGAAGCATATAAAGATACTCTCATTTCCTACAGCTGGAGGACAGAAAAAGCTGAGGGTTAAGCTTAAGACTTAATTAGAAGGATAGGGAAACTCCAGAGAAAGTTGGATTCTCAATTCTAGCAAGTGTGCTGATTGGGAAGGGCACTGAGACTTGGATTGGGACTGTATGGGTCAATGGATTTAAAATATTGTTTCCCCAGATTACCCTGAAACACTAGGTCTGAAAAAGTAACCATTCTTCCTTATTAAAGGCTAGTGCTCAGGTTTTCTTGAAGATAATGCAGAGGCCTCTGCCTTGCAAGACAACACCTCCTCCTCCTCAGGGTTTTACTGTCTCTTCCCCTCCACTGGTCAAATCACCAAAAAAAAACCTAACAGCGGAAGAGCTAGGACTGCAAAGGGAGAAAAGGGCTACACTCTAAAGTAGTTGCAGGACTTGTCATTATATTCCATTATATATACATGTATGGGACTGGATCCTGAGAGTACTTCATTGAGAAGACTTTATCATGGGAACATTCTCCCCGATACATGATTTAATACCCTGGCAAGTACCCCAGGATACAATTACACTGCTAGCTGGCTCTTGGTGAAATGGAGAAAACAATGGACAATACTGAGGTAGAAATGTCAGAACTCCAATTACAGATGGTAGAAGAAGGGATGAAAAGGCTCAGAGAAGGAGGGATATAGAATGGATATACCCATGTTATCAAAGCATAAAGGAATGTGGCGGTGAGAGGAGCTCAGTGGTACCTGACCTTGATAGGCCAAAGCTGATGGTTAGAGATGCTGTTACAGAACTGAAAATAGGGATAATAGTGGTGGAAAACCATCAAAAGCAAGATTGGGGACAATTATCATAATAAACAGGAAGGTCAGAGTGGCAGCCATGGGGCATGACTGGCAAAGAGCTATGGGGATGGTTAATGGAACAAGATTGATGGACAGCTGGCAAGGATATTGTTCAATCTATACAATCAAAATAAATCAAGGATGGATGATCATAAGGCTTAAGGTAGCTTCCACAATAGAAAGCCATACTTCCATACCTGAATTGTTTTCAGACTCAGAACCCATTTAGTGAATGAAAAACTGGATTATCTATGGCTATTTATTTGGATAACTGGGGAAAAGGGAATACCCACTCCTTGTGAGAAATGTTGGACGCAGAGTCCAAGTTGACGTTAATACTCATGTTATCATGACCCCCCTTTTAGAATAGGGTCACCCAGGAGACAGGTAACATAGAATCTTAGCAGAAGTCCAGGTCACAGTCAGTCCATTGGGTCCATAGATCTAGCCAGTGGTCATTTTCTTGCTCTCCAAATATATAATCAGGAGCACATATGTGGTAGTTGGCAGAACTTTCACACTGGTTCCTTAAAACTAAACCCTCCTCCAGATGAGATAGAAAATAAAAATCTTTTATTTATTTCCCAGGGTGAGTGGCAGAGATTAGTACCATCCTTAAAGAACCAAAGATTGCTGGGCTAATGGTCTCCCTTTAATTCACCAGTCTGGCCCTGACCGAAAAAAAACCAAACAGAGAGATCTTGAAAGATGACACATGAGTATTGCAAACACAATCAAGTGGTGGTAGCCCCATTTACGCTGCCATGCCAGATTGGTATCTTAGCTACAGCAGATTAACACAGTTTTAAAGACATATTACATGGCCATTGATCTGGCAAATGTGCTCTTTTCTATCCCAATTAAGGAAGAGAACCACAGACTGTTTGCAATCACACGGAATGGACAATAGTTAACATTTATGATTCCTTCAGGACTAAGGCACTCATTCCACCAACTGTCAGGAGTTTTGATGCTCACAGATGATTTCTCCAAGGAATTCCACTTCACTGAAAGGAACTTGCTTGCAAAAACTTGTATACCCTTTCCTGGGGTCAGTCCATATCCAGTGACTGGTTAATGTAGTGGTATAAGCCCCATCTCATGTACTTCTATTTAGGGTATCTCTGAAGGGCCATCTCCATGGGATTGAGTGAACCCTCTGCTGCAGCTGTATTGCAGTTTAAGTTCTCCTTTATTCAATCCTGCTTCCCTCACTCCCTTAAGGATTTTGCTCCTGAGACCACTCCTCAATAAACTGCACACAAATCAGTCTCAACATCTTTTCCCCGTGGAACCCCAACTATGACAAACAATGAACCATGTGCAGGGCACATACATTGGTCACTGTTTCTTTCTTCGGTGCTTTGCTCATGCTAATCCTCTGGGTGGAAAGTGGTTTCTCTTGTGGTGGATGCTGTGATCTATTGCCCAGATCCCCTTCAGGAATGAAGGACTTTTCCCATAGCACCTGGGGTTGCTGCCAGAAAACAACCCTCAGCTGTCAGCACTCATTTGAAGAAAACATCACATCTCCTCTTGGGGCAGCCTACTTCCAATGACTGATCAACACGATGGTATAATGGTCTTGCACCCTAATTTCTACTTGGGAAGAGTCTGAAGGCCATCTCAGCTCCAGAGCTCCTATGGGATTGTCTATGGCCTTTGTCTGCATCATAGATCTACTCCTGCCTTTCTCCAATCCTGTGTGTCCTTCCCCTCCCAAGAGTATTCCCTAATAAATGTTTCCTGTGCTAATTCTTGTCTCAGAATCTGCTTCTTGGTGAATCAAACCTGCAATTTCCCTCTTTCCCAAGGTAATTCTTGCTCATCTTTTAAAAACTCATCTTAGACGTCCCACTTCTAGAACCACCCAAACCATGACCCATATCCAATCTCCCCTTCCAGGCTAGGTTAGCTTCCTTTCTTGGTGTTCCTATAACATCGTGTATATGCTTCCATCACCTCCATCACAGCAATTTTCTTTCTCTAATACTTATCTATATATGTGTTTTTCTCCTGCCCTATACGATGTTGCTTTTTGTGTTGTTCAATTGACCACCCCAGGGGTAGAAGAAAGAACACTAAAGCTTGCTTCAGAGATCTGAATTCTAGTCCAAGCTCTCCTAGTAATTTTCTGTGTATCCTTACCTCTCCATGTGTCAATTTGCACAACATTAAAATAGGAATGGTAATCTCCATCCTTCCTGTGTTACCCAATCAGTTTAAAATATATCATAGTTGTGGTTGGGGGAAACTCCAAGCAGGACTCTCTCAGGAGAAGTTAAATATAATTTTCAATTTAAAATGTCCACCTTTTCAGCCTTCCACAATGTCAGCATTGGATTGCCTGCCTGCAAGGAGACCAGTGCAGAGTACCAGTCTTCTTTCTTGGGCCAGGGATATACAAATGTAAACATAAGCCCACGATTTTCCAGGCAGCCCCAATTAATTAATTAATTTATTTATTTTTAGCATTTTACATATAAACAAATTTCTAAGCAACAAAAAGAAATCCTTTATTAGACCATGTGACCAAAATTGAGGTTTGGAAAATTACTCATATATATCCTAAATCTAAGGAGTAAATTGGCATTATGATTTATTTAACTGTCTCTTATGAGTTTGATTAATGTGAATAAATTCCCCAGATTCCTGATCAGACCCGTGTAATGAAATTTAGTTGCTAAATTTTCAAGGCTGATGCTCTGACTTCGTGGAGTCCTTAGCTACGTGAAGCTGCTTTCTGAGACCCAGCATAAAATGATAATACATAGTGACAATTTATTGAGCTCCTAGAGTGAGCCAGATTCTGCTTTGGCCATTTTACATTTATTACTTTAATATTTATAATGACCCTGTAAGGTAACTTATCCCTTTTGTACAGATGATGACACTGGGGCTTACTCTCAGTGGGGTGCTGGAGCCAGCTTATACTGGTTTATGGCTTACAAGAGGGAGAGTTTGAACCATTTCCCTATTTTGCATTCAGTGACATCACTTTGGTAGCCTGAGATCGGCCATGATGGAGTATTTACACCACAGACATTGACACATGTTACAAGTCAGGGTTTTATTTATTTATTTTGAGGACCAGCTGTTAAACATTTACCAGCATACCACTGCTTGCAGCTAATGACGAGCTGAACCGAGATTCAAACCCAGGTCTATCATTCTTCAAACCTTGCTCTGGCTCTCCTGTATCAGGAGAAGCTAGGGGCTGAAGTCAGTACTCAGCAATTTCCCGTGGCTCTGAGGCTCTCTGCTCAAAAGACTGCCCCTCCCCCTTTTAAATTCTAACTCAAAATAGGAAAAGAAGTTCAGCTAGGTGCTACTCAGTATCCCCTCTATTCTGTTTCAACTCTTGCCAAAAAGAAAAGTCAAATGCTAAAACTGCTAGAGAAAAGCCAAAGAGACAGAGACAATTTGACTCCTGTTTGTTCAGTATTCATGGGTAAACACAAAGGGGGAACTGAATAAGCCATTCGCTCCCAAACGCTTTGAGGAACCTCACTGGGAGGTCTTTTATTTGGCAGTGAGAAGGACCCCATGGAAGACTTAATTGATACCATCTAATTACAGGAGGTGGAGTTTAATCTCTGGGCCAAATGTCCATCTGCTTCCCATTTCCAATCATTTAGTACACATTAAATGTGAACACAACATAAACTCAGAACAACCTCAGTGATGCATCACATTTCCAAGACAGGAATAAGACAAGAAATTAACTTCAAGGAAGATGATGGCAGAACAGGCCAAATACCTTGCTAAAATCTGGCGTGGACTAGAGTAGATATTGAGAAAATGGTCTTTAATAACTAATTCAGTGTTTAATAACACTGGACTTCCCACTGATTAAGATGACATATCAATCCCAAGACAATATTTAATAATCTTGCATATTCATTTTGCATGCACTGTATATTCCTTTTCTTTGTGTGTTAGTCGCATCTTTGCTTTTTAATTGTTAATTCTTTGAGGTTAGAGACCATATCTATAACGTCCTTATAGTAATAAGTTCAGTGCTTTTCTTGCACAATAAATATGTCCTAAGCTTGAGCTGCTCTACTGGTGATTATCTCAAACCTGCAGAGGGATACCCCCCAGGGCTATCTTTGGATGCTGATGAAGTTTCCCACAGTACTTGTATTTTGCTCTTGTTTACTTTGCTTCAAAGTAAGTGGGACATGGTAAGGGTGGAGCTGGCAATAACACAAGGTAGTGTTCTGCTCACACCCAACACAGAAACCACCACTCTGTCCCCTGCAAAATCTGCTGCTTTCTCTTCAGTCAAGGATGTGTGCATCGAGCTACTAAGGAACAATCCAGGGCACAAGGGAGTATGAAAGTAGGCAAAGGAAAGCTCTCTTTCCAATAAACTGAGGAGAGTGTGGTTCAGAAGAAGCATTTGCTCTTCAAAGAATAACAGGGGCACATTAACAAAGCTAGCAGAACCTGAATTTTGAAAGAACATTAGTTGTAAGGTGCAATAGAAAACTACTTTATCCTCCACACACTCCTCCATTCAAACCTGCCCTATGATATAGTTTCTCCTCACCCCTTGGATGATAACTAGAGCTGATTCCATGGTTTCCAGGACATTCTCAGATAGGGAAAAATCCTCTGCAACCATATGTTTCAAAATAGTACTGTCTCAGTAATTAAAAAAGCCCAGGGTTGTATAAGAGTCAAAAATTCAAACTTCTTTGAAAAAATAATGTTTAAAACTTCTCCATAAGCCAGTCTGGCCTTGTTCAAGATAGAAATCTTGCAGTGGAAAGGAACATGGGGTGGGGAGGTGGGGAAAAGCTGACTCATTGGTTTTGTTACCGCCAAGTGGGTTCATTTACCCAATGCACACAGAAGCCAATACTGAGTCACCAGGAATTTGAGAAAAGAGTTTATTGCTTAGTTGACCAGCAAGAAGACTTGGAGGCACACCTCAGATCAGTCTGCCCAAACTAAACGGGTACTGGGGTTTTATACCATCTGGGGAAAGCAGGCTTAAGGGTGTGGCTAAGGATGGGGTGAGATGACATGAGCCATGCCAGTTTGGGAAAGGCAGGGTTAAGCAGAGCATGCTCAGTTGCAAGTAATGCTTGGTCTTAAAATGGAGGTCTAGCATGTTCAGTGACTAGAACTGGTTGGAGCTGGCTTTAGCAGGTATTGAAAGGGGGGAGAAGAAACAGTAAGTTATCTTGTGAGGCAGAAAGCCTCCTATGAATAAACATGAGGAAGTGGACCTTTGAATGAAAGGGAAGTAGAAACTTCTAGAAAATTCTACAAACAAGTAAGGGAGGGTCTACTCTGAAAAGTGAGTTAGTAAGTGACAGTTACAGGGGGTTGATAAGTGGTGGTTTCAGTTTCTTCTTTTCTTCTTTCCTAACTTTTCCAGCTACTCTTCCCAATCCACTCCCAACTTGATAGCTAGGACTTTTGTTCTCTTTCAGTGATAGAGGGGCCTGGATAGGTCCCTCACTGTAAAGTCATGAACTGGCACTAAATTCTCTGAGCTTGTTTAGAACTTTACTGCAATTACTAGAACCTCCAGATGTATAATGTTGATAATTCCTGATCTCCAGGAAAGCTTTCAATAGTTCACTGTAAGTATGTTTGCTATAGTAGTTTCTTAATTTGGGGGACAGTATCAAATTTATTATGGTATCCTAAAAATGTTTTACTATGAATGAGTGTTGAGTTTTATAAAGTATTTTCTACATCTATTGTGATGATCATATGAGCTTTCTATTTTAATGTAACTGTGTGACTTACAGTGATCGATTTATCAAATGTTAATTCTTGCATTCCAGGGCTTAGCTCAGAACTTAAAATACTATTAGCATTCAAAGAAGATGAGTTTGCATCTCTATGCCAGGCTCACTTTGGTCCCTATTTCACTCTCCTTTTGAGAGTTAGGATTTAGGAGACCACAGTCCTGATAGGCATCTCCTGCTCAGACCTCAGGTTCACTGCTGCACTATTAGAAAGAGACCTTGGTTTTCTACCTGGCTCTTTACTCATGGCTGCCTAGGAGGCTTTTGTCACTGTGCAGAGGAAACAGATGAGAGCTGAAAAGGAGTGAATGTAGCCAGAGCCTCAAAGAAAAAAATAAAAACATAAAAACAACCAAAGTGCAGAAATGAGCCTCTGATCTGAGTTGGGGGGGTTGAGGAAAGGTATTCCAGTTCCTTGTCTAGAAGAGGACTCAAAGAAGGGATCTCTGTGGCAGTGCATAGAAGGAGATATTGAATAGAGGGAGCACCTTTGAGTGTTGTGGCAGAAGCATTGGTAAGGTAGACTTTATAAGTAGCTACCTGCTTCTGAACTTTGGTCTCCCTAACTTTGAGGTTGTTTTGGAAATGGATGTCTGAAGACTATTATGGACAATTTCTGAAACTTTGGGATTCCTTGGCATGCCAGAGTGATCTTGTAGTGGGGGAACTGTTTATAGCTACTGGAAGTCTCCTAAAAATTCCAATATAATGAGTGTAAGATCCCTGACTGATGAGTCTATTCCCTGTTACAGATGAGAAAAAGAAACAGTGGAGGTAGGATATACATAGAACACTATTTCAAAGGACCCTAAAATAAGGGGAAGGTTGCATTGCCAGGAACTAGTGTCTCTTTACCTTAAAAGGTTCTCAGGGCCTTCCACATATCTCTTCCTTGGTTCAGGCAGCGCACCCAGTGACCACAATGGGTGTGATTTTATGCTTGCTTCAAAGAGATAACCTTTTTATGGGAAGAATACAACCCACCATAATGGCGTATGGGGAACAGTTGAAATAATCTCATATATGATAGGAGGTAGTCTCAATCAGACTATTGAAAAATAAATTTTATATTAGTTTTCTCTTTTAGAACTGTTTTGTGCTTCATGGTCTGGCTTAAAAGAAGGAATGACAGCTTGGACTGCCACTGAGGTGGTGGCAGGAGTAGTTGTGAGGTTATTGGGCCAGTTGGGGCAGGCTAGGATCTTTTGGCTTGATTGAGTAATTGAGAACAGACAAAGGAGTCAGGAAGGAGATTAAGAGAGATGGTGAGGGAGGACATTTTCCTCATATACATTTTTGCCTACATTTCTTTCAATCTTGTTGAAAGAAGTCACCCCTGAATGAAGAAAGGTAGCAGATGGTTTTGTACCACGAGGGAAGGCTGCTGGTTCATCCTTGGGGTTCCAGCCTCAGCTCACATTTTCTTCTGTTCACAGGAGAAGGAGCAGTAGAAAAGCTCAAGTCAGGTCACCTGGCTCTAGAACCAGGTCTGCACCCAAGTATCCTCAAGGCCTGAGGAAGTCTCTTCTCTCTCAGCCTCTGATTTGTCATATAGGAAACAAAGAAGTTGGATGAAAGTCCCTGACGCTCTGACCTTCTACTGTTCTAGAGAAAAGTGTACAAGAGGGACACACTCCTCTTGGTGGTGGTGGGGAGGGCACAGAGCTGCTGGTCCCCTCAAGGCAGAGACTTGAAGCCAATTAACACCATGTTCAGGGTTTGTTTTTTGTTTTTTTCTTTTGAGGGTTGAGGTGGTCCATCTCTCTCAGAATGCAAACTATATATTTTCCTTGGCTGCCCTTTTTCCTCTTATAAGCCGATGAGAGGATTAACGGCAAGAGGCTTTATTTCTGATCTTTGGAAAGGCAAGGGAAAGTTAAACAAGAGAAGTGGATCAATACAGCATTATTTCCACTTATAGGGACTTAGAATCGTAGGACATTAAAGCTGGAACCCTTAGATGCCATCTGGACAACGTTTCTAGGACCATGAAGCCAGGAGTACTGAGATTTAGAGATGTCTAGTTAGTACATCAGGATTACTCACAGCTAGTTAGAAGGAGTATCAGAATTACAGTTCAGCTGCTTTTTGCACACTACTACACTTGTCTGTATAGAAAGAAGAGTACATTCTTGTGTCTGGAAATTAATATTTGAAAAACCACTTCTGCTTTTTGGGTAAACAGCTTTGGGGCATCTGCTCTGTTCAAGAATTATTCTTTTCATTCAAAGCAGCAGTATGGAGGTAGGAGGCAGGGCAGCCGTATTAGCCAACCAGACCATCTCCCCTGTGGATCTGGAATCCAGTCCAGCCTGGGTTCCCTCCCACCCTAGAGCTATGCTGTGGCCATTTTTTTTTCAATCTTCTGTGTGAGCTAACTGGCACAGGAGGGTGGTCTTTGGGGGAAGAAATGGGAGATGTAGAGACACTCGGGGGCCTAGGGGCTTCCCATATCCTGTCCAGCCCTTTCTGAGGCCCTGCTGTCTTTCTGACTCTAAGGCCTGTGAAATGCCTACATCTTAATATGAAACACCCTCCTCTTTTCTCTCCCCTTAGATGGTTTGAATTGAATTGGTGCTGACACTGGCAACCAATAATTTCTTGACTATTTTTCTTCTTATATTAGGAAAATAATCATTTTTTAGGAGTTGAACATATGTTTTATGTCCCTTTGGTTTAGTAGACATGCTATTACAGAGAACCATTGCTTTCTCCAACTCCTTCCAGAAGCCAACATAATAGAGCCGCCTCTCTCCCCCATCCAATCAATTGCTACATCTGGTCAGGTTTTCTTTCATAAGGACATTCAAATTATTGCTTTTACCCATTTCTAATGCCACTAAATTTAGGACCTTATTTCTTCATTCTTGGTCATTTGCAATAACTTGACTCCAATCTCTAATTTCAGCCTACTATACCTTTAGATCCATCTCCTGAAACTCTGCTTTGATTGTGCCCTTGCCTTTTCTGAGTGCTAACGTGGCAGGATGTGAGCTGCAGAATGGGGCAGTGGTGGGAAGGGGCTAGGACCGTCCATGTGTTCACTTTCTACTGCTACCTAACAAATTACCACAAATTTAACATCTTAAAACAATGCCCATTTATAATCTCAGAGTCTGTACATCAGAATTCTGGGTAGGCTTGGCTGGGCTCTAAGCTCAGAGTCTCAAAAGGCCAAAATCAAGGTGTTGGCCAGACTGCACTCTTATCTAGAAAAAATCTGTTTCCAAGCTTATGGGTTATTGGCAGGATTCAGTTCTTTGGAGTTGTAGGACTGAGGTTCCTATTTCCTTGCTAGCTGTCAGCCAAGAGTCACTCTCTGCTCCTAGAGGCCTCTCACCTTCCTTCCCAAGTGGACCGCCCCCATCTTCAAAGCAATGACTGTGCATTGAGTCCTTCTCATGTTTCATTCCCTCTGGCTTGCCCTTCTGCCACAAGCTGGAGAAAATTCTCTGCTTGTAATGATTATGTTAGTACCACCCGACTGACTCATAACCTTAGTTATATCTTTAGATCACTTTGGCCCTATAACATAACATAGTTATGCTAATGGAATCTAATCATATTCAAAGGTTCTGCCCACACTCAGAGGGGAGGATTATACAAGACTGAAGGTCACTGGGGGTCTTTCCTGAATGCTGCCCACCACAGACAAGGTCATGGGCAGAATTCCTCACCTAAGCCATTTGGGGTGGTCAGAGGTATAAGTGCTGGCACGTGCACAGTGGGATGGACCGGTGCATGGTTGTTGACTTAAAGAAGGTCAAGGAAGAAGCATGACCAACAGGTGGAATAGACACTAACGATACTTTCTATGTTGCCATCACTCCACGAATCTCTGCCTTTCCCCCACTTGTTATCTCTGTTCCATGTACGGTTTCCTGCCTCTTGACTTTGGCTCAGGAGGAACTCCTTCTAGAGCCCCTTATTAATTCTCCCCTTTTCCAAAACCTGTAGCAGACCACCTATATAATTTGAGAGGCAGGTGCAAAATGAAAATGCGGGGCTCATTAAAAAAAAATGACGAAGAATTTCAAGATGGCAACTGCAGAGTATTAAATCAAGTGTGGGGCCTTTTCTGACTGCACAGGTCAACACTCATAAATCCAGCTCTGACTTATAGGGTCTCCCTATGTCTTTCCACCCCTATTCCTGTTCATGTCCACATAGGAAGTTCTCAAAAATTATGTTTGAATGAAAATAAAGGATCTTGGATACACTAGAATGATAAAGAGCTCTTGAAATTTCTCTAAATACATACATATTGCTTTGAGAGGGAGTCTTTGGCTTAATGGGTGCCATAGAGTAACATGATAATGCATGCTATAAAATGGCAATTCATTGCAGGAGAAGTCATCCAACCTTAGAAATATGGAATTCTGGTGGGCCAGAATCAGTGGAAAAGCAAATCCTGGAGCTGCAATACCTCCTTAGGAAAGAGGACAGAGTGAAAAGAAAACCCCCACTACCAAACAGCAAGGCTTTTGGTGACCTGCTTTTTCTAAGGGTGCCTAAGACATTCCCCAAATCACCTTGGAGAGGGAGTTGGCACAGTAGGACTGGGGGTGGAGGAGTGGGACAGGAGTGGAACAGGGAGACTATCCTTAAAACAATTATCTAATGAGCTTAAACAATTAGCAAGGCTGCATTCTGCCTTCCCATCCTGGGCGTAACTGGGCAGTGAGAATTATGAAATGGCTGCTGGCAGATGAATGGGGACTGCCTCTGCCATCTGTCTTCTGAATGATCCTGTAGGTATAGCTATTATTTCAGTCAGACACTGGCAGGCAGGCAATTGTTCACAGCCTCTGTAAAGAATAGTGGCTGTCAAGGGTTTGGTAAGTGTGACGACTTCCCACAGACCTGCTTTCAGCTTGTGTGAGACATTAAAACACGGAGGGACATAGGGCCACGGACTGACCAGGAATTTTTGGTGGTCTCTTGCCCTCCCTCTGTCACTTTACTCCTCTTCCTATATTTCCTGCCCCCTCCTCCTCTCCATCCCACCTCAATCTTTCCATACCTCTCCCCTCCCCCCCTACTCTCCTCATCTCATATTCCCTCTCTCCCCCTTCCTCCTCCCCCTCTCTTTCCTCCCCTCCTCCACTCACAAAACTACATAAATATCTTGGGATAAAGGTTACTGCTGTCTCCAGAGGTTGGTTCAGGGATCCCCTGGTGGAATTAGTCCAGGTAAGGTGAGTTACAGAGAGGAATGTAAAAAAACACAATGAGGAGGTGTCAAGAAATCATACAAGATTAAATGTTGTGCTAATCCTGGCTAATAGATTGGCCAGAAAATAAGAAAAAAGAGCTGGAAGACACAGAGTCTCATTAAAAATCCCTCGAAGGGAGGTGTGAAACTTCAACACATTAAATAGCTTCTTATACTATGATGTTCTCATTTTGTTAGCATTTTCATTTTCATCCCTTTGCAGACAAATTTGAGTGACATGATTCAGCCCACACCAGGTTTGATGCGACAGATGGAGTGGAAGCACCTTGCATAGTTCTCACCGCCTTGCACCATAGAATCCCACAGCCACAGATGCAGTTGGGTAGGACTCCACTATTTCCTTCACCTGGAGCAGGAAATGTCCTTGAAAGGACAGTGCCTTGAGGATCAAGTTCAAGGTAGAATCAAATGATTGCTCTCTAAGTTTAGCAAATATGGCAAGAAACCTAGAACCCCCTGTCTTTCCCCTTCAACTTTGATTATATTATTTTCTTTCTTTGCAACTCTTTCTCCCCTTCCCTTTCTCAACCCTCCAACCACTACCAACATCCTGCTCATAAACCTATGCCTTAAAAACCAAACTGGCTGTCAATGTGGCTCAGTGGTTGAGTGCTGACTTCCCACAAATGAGGTCCCAGGTTCAATCCCCGGTCCCCGTACCTGAAACCACCCCCCCCCCAAAAAAACCAACAACAAATAAAAATAAAAATAAAAAAACCTCTCCCTGGCTGCCTCCACTGCAGAAGGTACCATATATTAAAATAACTGGATGTCATTAGAAAATATAATTTAGGTTTCTTCACTTCAACATTGCCAGGAAGAGAATCCAAGTAATTTATGCCTAGCATTATAGAAATGTCTGTTTTACTCACAATTAACCGCAAGTGTTCTTCACTAAAATTTCGATGGCATAAACACTTGGGGATCAGTTTGATTCTGTGTTGATTCATGCTGAAAGCTTATTCCTAGCAAGATTTAGAGTATCCAGTGTTTTTTTTTGTCAAATAGCCTATCATTAGGGTGACCAGGTGATTGATGATGAAGCTGGGACACTTTGGGAATGAAATGAACCTCTAGACAACAGATAAAAACCCAGACTGTCCTGGACAAACTTGGATGCTTAGCACCCTGCCTATTAAGAAAAGGCTGTATAGGAGGAGGAGCATTTCCTCGAAAGTGAGGCCCATTACCTCCTTTGAATGCCTAAAGCCCTGACTGAAGATGTCACCCACTTGGCATTTAGTATATTCTGCTCTGAAATTCTCTTTCTCTTTTTATGGATCTGTCCTGGAGGTTAGGGTCTGAATTCATATTCTCATTCCCCAGGAGATATCCAGAAGTCTCAAAGGCTTGTTGGTCATGACCATGGTCGGCCTCAGTGGAGTTACTGGCTCTTCCTGGTTTTGGAGGGATAGTGTGATGGTTAGTCTACTGTGTCAACTCAGCCAAGTAATTGTGCCTAGTTGTTTGTTCAAGCAAGCAGTGGGCTAATTGTAATACAAGGACATTTATGAGTTTCAGTCATGGATGAATTTACTGCATAGATGGCTGATTACATCTGCATCAACCGGGAGATTGCTGTCAGCAATGAGTGACGCTTTATTCAATCAGTTGAATGTCTTAAAAGAGGAAGTGATTTCAGCATTCAGGGAGAATTTCCCAGCTCATCTTTGGACCGCCAACGTCTCCTGGAAAGTCATCAAGGACCTACATTGGACTTTGATCGGGAGCCCCTGGTTTGCAGCCTGGGGCTGTGGAACCTGGACTTGTGCACCCCCACGGTCATGTGAGACTCATAAATCTCATGTTATTTACAGATATCTTCTGTTTGTGCCTTCAAACATCATCGCTCAGGCATAACTAATTACCATTACTTTACCTTTTGCTCAGTGAATCTCCAGGGCTATGGCCATTTCTGTGGCTCTCTCCATTTTAGTCTTGTGTTAGGAAAACCAGGCATAGTAAAGACCCAAATGTGCTTCTGACCAGTCCCTGTATGAGAGAATGCACCCAACCTCCCTGACTTGTTTCTGAAATAGGAAATTTTGTTCGTTTGATATCGATAGGGTTTCCCAGGTTATTAGAAATCAGTTTCTCCAACAGGATGTCAGAAAGTCTCAAGTTGCCAGTGGTCCTCCCCCATGCTCTGGATCCTTTCCCTGTAGGGTTGCCTCTAAGCCCAGCTGTCTCCTGCCCTGAGCAGTTTGGGACTGTTTCCTTCTAGGGCCTTTGTTCCACTTCCCACAACAGCAAGTAGGGTTGATGGTATGTCTGTGATTTTTGGGGGGAAGTGGGGTGGGTGGTGGGTGGAGAAGAGATGATCATACCATCTAGTACTAAGGGATGGACGTGTAGGGGGAGGGAGGGTGGTAGGTGTGATAGACAAAGAAATTCCTCGTCATGGATGGAACAGGTGAAAACCAGGGTTTTAATGAATAACCCGTACCTCCTTAGTTAACACTTGTACTTCCCAGAGCTCTTTCACATTCCACATTTTCCTTTGCTGGTTAGCAGTCTGAGCCAGGCAGGGTACAGATTATTCTCCTTTGAAAATACAGGGAACCAGACACAGAATAATTACGTAATTTGCCTTAGGACACAAAACTAGTGATAAAGCCAGGAAGATCTCTGCTAGGAGAAAAGCTAGCTAATTTATTTTTTCAAAATGAAATTTGCATGGCTCAACATTTGTTAAAAATAAATAATCTGTAGGTCAATTATTAGAGGGCTAGAATTTAGAACTTTAGTCAGGGCAGGTCTGCCATTTTAACTTGCTTGATCCTTCTTGCCTAGACAGTCCTTTATAAATGAACTATTTCCCAATTAACATTGGGTTTACTGGAACCTCATAAATAATAGCACCATGACAACCATGGGAAAACATAGTATGCTGACAACATAGTCTTTCTGGGGCCTTCTTTCCTTCTTTTAACTGAATGCCTAAAGGTGTTTCCAGAAAAGGCATGCTATAACTGGTTTACACTTTAGTGAGATTTTGGTTACTTCCTTTTTTCTCTGAGGGCTATTTGTACTCTAGGTCCAAGTTCAATTTGTGGAATAAATTGTTCTCTTTAAATTACTTTTAACATAAGTCATTTGGGGACAATATATTTTAGGGTAGCATCCCTGAAATCACACCTACACATCCGTAGAAAACTTTGAACATTTTTTTTTTAGGAGGTACCAGGGATTGAACCCAAGACCTTGTACATGCAATGCAGGCGCTCAGCCACTGAGCTACACCCGCTCCGCCGAACCTTTTTAAATAGGAGTATGAATTACTGCCAGAAGGACGCTTCAAATAATACCAGACCAGAAAAACCATTCATTTCCATCCCCAGTGTTGATGACATTGACACCAAGGCCAACTGTTCTCTCTTCTCTCTGTTGTGAATTGTCTCTTTTTTGGAAAGTTCTTCCAGAATGTGGCCACCACTGAGTTCCTTGGGCTAGGAGCCTCCACTTTGCCCCAGAGCTGTGATCTATGAAATGACAAGGTCTTTGGTCCATAAAATGGCCCAAGCAGGCTGGGGTAATCTCTGCCCTGTTTGCCTGCCCCGTGTCAGCATGGATTTAAGGAAAGTATGCCCACTCGGCCAGCCAGCAGCATAGCCTGGCAGGCATCCCACAGCCGTAAGCTTTACTGCTTTGTGGATCTATCACAGCGAAGCAGCCCACACTGGCAGCTGACATCCACTTAGGGGCCAGGTGTGGAGCTGAAGGATTTACATTTGTTATTTCAGGTAATTCTTATAACAACCTGTGATGTCGATAACCACCCTCATTTCACAGCTGAGAGAGCAATTCAGTAACTTGCCCAAGGCCACACTCCCAGTAAGAGTGGAGCTGGAATTCACGTAAGACCAGGCACGTAACCAGAACGCAACGCGACCCCCCCGTGAGTCACCACAAGGGGGCATGCTGCCCATGTCCATGCCAGCTCAGTTCAAAGGAGCAGTTTTGTTTCCTCAGAGGTGTGGGGTGGGACACACAGTTCATGCATTCCTTTCTTGCAGTTTCTTTTTAGAAGTCCAAATGCCAGAGTGCCTTCCATACTGTAAAGCTTCAGACTAATGTTAAGTGGACCTACTAGCACCAGTTGCCGTGGTTCCAGGTCCAAGAAAGCAGGAACTCCCTGCAGGAAGGAAGGCCCCGTACTATGGAAAAAGGGACATGTTCGAGAGTAGGAACCACATTTTCCTTCCAGGGCCAGAAGAAAGGATTGGCTTTAAGGAAAACTAACAGAAAGCTTAAGGCTTTAATCATCAAGAATGCTGTGTTACAATTAAACATATTATTTGGTGCACATGGTCGGATATAAAAGGAATTTTCTTTGGAAATTGTGAATCATTCAAGCCATGTTTTAGATCTCAGGGTAAGCTCAGAGAATTCATAGGCTCATTTTTCTCCTTCCATGTCATGTCATCTGACAAGTAATCAAGGTGGCAAAGCAATTGTGATACAACGTCCGAGGACAAAGGCTCCAACTCTAACGCTGACAAGTGACACCCAGAACTTGCAGGGCTCACGATTCCTGTCCATCTAAGTCTGGGAGCATGATGAGGCCAGGCCCCATTTAAACCAGGCATCCTTGGGCTGCTTCAGCAAAGACAGGAAAAAATGTATGTTCTGGAAAACACTCCATCACAGAGAATCAATAGCATTTAAAATGTCTAATATACAAAACGTGAGAGCAATGTCAATACACATCAGCAGCTGACTCAGTCACTTAGGTCTGTTCTTCAATTCCTGTGGGACTGAAGGAGGCCAGGTAGCTTCACCCCAGCAACCAACATCCCACGGTGCCACAGGAGACACGCTGCAGAGCTGTAATGCCCAGGACCTTGATTCCTACCAGAAAGAAGACAATGTGGCAGCAAAGTTCAGGGGAAGGGGGGTGTGGTGGGTGGGAAGTGAAAATACGACTCAGGAAATCTTGAGGCTCTGAATGAGGCTTATAATGGGGGTCAAGGCAGAAGGTTACAATATAGCCATAATAGAGCTTAAATGCACATTATATTTAATTTCCTTGACAGCTTTAATTTGCTGGTTTAAATCTAGTAAGCATCTGGAGAAACCAGGTGCCCCACCATCCAGGGCCTGCTGGAGTCATTTTTTTTTTTCTTTGCAATAGACAAGATGACCAATGGCACCAAAAAGACAAATTTGGGAGGAAAATGTATGCATTTTTAAAAGCTCCCCAAGGGACGTTTGTGACAGACAGCCAGGATAGAGGAACTGCCTGGAGCCACTGCAAACCAACTTTCTTTTACTAGGTAACAGTCTGGGAGGGGTTAGCAAAAGCAGGATTTAGGAATGGTAGGAAAGCAAGGAGGAGGGCAGAAAGGTCCCTGCTAAAAAGGTTGGGGGTAGAGGTATAAAAGATGACAATTTTTGCCTCAGGCTGGCTCTGGCTATACAAAGTCATTTTAGATGTAATTTCTGGGTTTTAAAAAAGCACAACAAAAGAAAACCCATCTTTTGCACCGTAAAAGGACTAAAGAGGACTGTTAGCACAACACAATCACATTCAGAGAAATAAAGTGAAACACTCTTGTGGGTAGGATGTGTTCTTTTCCCAGGCCTCCTAAGTCTTTAAATTTCTCATGCTCTGATAATGGCACACCTGGGACATTTGCACAATTTCCCTGACCCTTGGGAATGCTGCCACCTGCCTGCCCATGTCCAGATGGACAAGAAATGTCACAAAATGACTTCATGGAGGAATCGAGGCTCAGCTCAGCTCTTTTCTTGAAGCCAGTTGTGCATGAGTTGTGAACATATATCGAAAGGACTGGCTCCCACCCAGGCTAGCTCAAGCCCGCAGAAGAGGCACCCAGAACGGACATCAACAATAAATAATACGCAGACATTTGCATTTCATTTTGAAATTTATTTCTGGTATTTCTACCACCTTCCCCTCTTCTTCTCTTTACCCCACCTCTGCCCTCAGTCTGTGTGTTGTGGCAGATGATGATGATGATAAATCAATAATTTTTCCTAAGTTTGTTTCCATAGGCAACAGGAGAAAAGACAACATTGATTTTTCAGAGAACACTTTTAGTATTAATCTACCTATAAAATGAGAATTGGTAGTGTTATAACAGCTAATAAGTAAAATTTAGACTAACAAAAAAGATCTTTGCAAGGCAATTGGTTTATAATTTAGTTCACAAGAGCTGGTGCCTTTAAATGCCTAATTAACTTAAAGCTGTATCTGTATCTAGCCAAACCCTATCTCTATCTTTTCTTCTCTGAAAAGTAAAGCCTGCAGCTTTTCCCTTCTACCTGCAGTCTTCCCAGGAAATATTTCAAAGTCCCACCTGCTTTGCTGTCAACGTCAACCCAGAGGTAGCTGTTGTGCTACAGTAAGTAACCCATGTCACTTCCCCTGAAGGCAAATGGGGCAGTAAAATAAGATGCATTTACTTTTCCATAAAATAAATCTACATAATATAATCAAGTCATCTTTGTCGTTTTACAGAGCATAAAACCAGTCTGCTGAATGAGGGCATATGTTGTCACATGAATACTTGAGTTGGGCTCATCACTAATATCAGTAGAAAAGTAACTATTAGTTGGCTTAATTGCTTTACTCATGAGAAGAAAAAACATAACTCTTGCTGGATAGAAGTTCATTGTCTAAATTAAAGTAAATTTTTTAGTCTTCTTAAATTTCAAGGTTTTCCACTAGAATGTGTATCATCATGAAAATCCTGGTGATGCCTATTTCATAATGTTTTACAGATGTCACAAATAACTGGGAGAAACAAACTTTCATCACAGACTTAAAGTATTTAATGACAAAATTAGAGTTTGTTGTAATAGTGAATCAATAAAGCAGGTGTTACTTGTCTCTGAACAAAACAGAAATTATATTTGACATCTTAGAGGACTTCTGAAGAATTAATAACTACAACAGACATCAGCAGTGTTACAATTTTGAAAATTAAGAGCTAAACGTATCTTTAATATCCCTTATTTAGGACATTTTGTAAATACTTTTACATAATTGCACAACCTTTGCTAGCCACAAAAGTAGTATTAGGACAGATTTCACTGTAATTTAAGTCTAACACATGATCTTCATTTTTTCAGAGCTTAAAAAAAGCTAACTACCAATCTTGTTACATTTTACAAATACATTTTTTAATATGAAACATTAACCTGAATAACTGTATACTCCCTGTACATGGATATCTAATAATACTAGTGAAGAATACTATAGCTACATTCCAGGAAGAAGTGGTAACACTGGAAAGTTTCTTTTCTTTATGCGTCGTCAATACAATTTAAAAAGTCCTTCGTGGAAATGTTGTATCCCCCCAATTTATAGTGAAGTGCAGAAATAAAACAAACAGGATTTAAATGTCTTCTAGCAAGCTCATCCAAACAAACTGGTCCTAAACTATGTGAACCATTTTAGCTAACTTCTCTAGGTTAGACTATATTCATATTTTGTATTGCAGCACCTTCTACAAAAGGAAAGCAAAGGACTTCACAAGTGTGCACATGAACTTCACATCACCGGGCTCCTCAGCAAGAGGCCTGGAGGTAGAGGAGGGACAAGGATTGCTGCCATAACTTCTCTGCTGGGAGGAGGCCATGGCAGGGCTTTGACAAAGGGAAGTCAAGGGCATGATCATGGTCTGAAGCAAATCAATAGAGGAAGCTAATAAAGATTCAGGCAGGCTTTCTTCTAATCCAGGCTACGCCAAATAAGACTTAAATCTAAAAGGATAAACAGCGAGGACAGAGGGCAAGGAGTGGAATACTTACATTTATGAAGAGTAACTATCACAACTCTACCAGGAAGGACAAATCTCAAATTTCACAGTATGCTTATGACTTCATCCTTTGCTGCTTTAGAAGTAGCTTCCCAAACACTGTTGTTAGATAGCTGGCAACAAATTATATACTTGAGTTTGGCCACCTGTCAAGGGGTTTAGATTTATACCCTTTCAATTATTTATGCCAACTATCTCTGAAACTAGAATCCAACTTGGGTAGATGAATATGTAAGTGTGTGTGTGTTTTGTGAACTGAGGTCTGAAAATGAAAACCAATTTGGGATGTTATCTGGGGCTTTTTTAAAATAAATTATTAAAAGAAATGGCTCTAATGGTATTCACTAGAATGCAAGTTCTTTGCCTCTTCAAGTTTTTAAGACACCAAAATAAAAGTATAAAATACTTTAGTTACCTTACATATTTTACTATATAAATTTTATAGAGTATTCTTTAACTGGATCATCTCCCTAAGGGGATTTAGCAATTTGTCACCGGCAAATACCATCTGTCTTTTGACATGTACTGCCCAAGATATCCTTTCTTCCAATAAACTTTCCATCTCCTTGGATCTATTTATCAGAAGAACTTAGGCTATTTAAATCAGCAATAATAATCCAAAACTCATCTAATGCTGCTATGTAAGAGGCTACAGTATACTTGTACTCAACCAGCTCAATGGGTAGAAAGGGGTCCTGAAGACTCGGGCAGCTTAAAAATCAATGTACTACAACGGGCAACTGAGAAAGTGTTTGCGATGTGCAGCCTGCCTCCTTGTTTCATGAGGAAATAGCACAGCTTTTACGCTTAGCATTTTAACCCTTTAAGAAACAAAACTCCCAGACTCCAAACCCACTAACATCTTGAGTAATACAAAATCAGGAGGTGTGTGAACCAACTTTATTAAATCTGACTGCAGTGTGACGGCTTCATGGCTGTGTTGTTGTATGTCAGACCAGGAAGGTTGCAATTGCCATGAAATGCAATTTGTTAAGAAAACCATAATTTAAAATACATTAAATAAACAGACAATAGTAACAACATCAAAACCCCAAAAATCAGATATCAAGAAAACGAAGACCATTTCCCAAGGACAATGTGAGGGTGACTCTAAAATATGCATGACTTTGTAAAGAGAAAAACAAATGGTTTTCAATGTAGTATCTTTTCACATTATCATTTACACAGACCTCGACAGGACAAATCAATTCTTGATAAAAATCCAAGCTCTTTACAATATTAGCTTTTGGGACAATGACAAAAGAGAGGAACAGCCAGAAATGTACAGAGGTTATGAAATAGGCTTTTCCTTAGTTCTTTAATCTCAAATTTTTTATCCTTCATATGGTAATCCCAAATTGTCAGCCTGGAAACAAGTAGCAGTAGTATTTAAACTGTAGCTCAGAAAATAGATTTCTATATGTGATAGTGATTTTCTTTTTGAATGCTGGTGATGGCTCATGCAAAAGATTACTACACAAAGAGCAAAATTTAAGATTGCTGTTTCCCCTGATAAATCCAACTGTTTTCCATAATACAGACAGACTTATGTCTCAGGATATAGATCTTAACCTTCAAACCAAAAGCAGCTGGGAAACTGAGTGAACCCAATTAATGTTTGACTTTTATTTTCATTCAGGAACAATAACATCTGATGTCACCACATTAAAATGTTTTCCTGTTTAATATCAGGAAAGAAAAATACATGTTGCTAGTTTAGATCCAGCTAGGTTAATCATTTGGTCCATATTTCATATTCAAACTACAAAAAAAAAAAAAAAAAAAAAAGGAAAATACACACACACACACGTACAAGTGGGGGGGAATAAACCACAAAATGAAGCTGATGCTACCGCAGCATTTCTTAGCAAGTTCATTAGGGAAATATATAAACACAACATATTTTCTTTCATATTAACATCTGAAAAGGAAAAACAAAAAACCTGAATGTCCATATATTGGAAAAAAGAAGCAAGCGGAGGTCTGGAATTCTTGTAAAAACTGCTGGACAAACTCTTCCATTTCTCTTAAGGGGTCACCAGGATAGGCAGTTTTCAACATTTATGTTTCATGGCAAGCTAAGGAGAGAGAGGGAGGAGAAGGATGAGAAAAGTAAGACCGTATTAGCAGCAGTGTGTTTACTCCATGAGGGGTCGGAGAATTCACCGTGCAGCTCCTCTCCACGTTGATGCGAGCAGCATCACTGTTACTATTCAGAAGCCCCTGGGAAATGCACCTTGTTGAGCATTGCAGTTGTTACTCTTCCTTCCAGCCATTTGACTGGTGCATGTACTGAGTGTGTGTCGGTGGTGGGGGAGAGTGCTGTGTGGTGTTCCCTCATCCCACTGAAGGAACAAATGGAAAAACCAATGCACGATGGAATGAGTGACTTACTCCAGGAGCTGGTGGCCTCTGGGCTCCCAGGTTACTAGTTACTAGGTATCTAGTAACTATTCACTGACATCTCATAAAATATTAGAAATCAACAAATGGTGAAAGATCTGCAATCTCCTGCAATAAGCCATTCGGACCCAGCCTGGACATTCAACTAAGTCCAAAGCATTGACAATTAAATTGGGTTATTGGCCAGGGCTGAACAACAGACCACTCCAGGCCTTGATTTGCGACTCCTCCCTCTGGTATTTGAGAAATGTGGTGTATTGAAATGTTAGATCTTTGAACATGGGAAAACCAAAATACCACTGTGTCATTTAATAGTTTCCCAAGCCCAGCTGGAGCCCAAGATATTGCATTCAAGGAAATGACATGCAGGTACAGAATGTAAAATTAAACCTGCCTTTGCTTTTCTTAGACAGAGCCATTCCAGTAGCCTGTACATTGATGTGAACCAGAGAGCAGAGCAGAGGCTGACATTAGGGAAGAATCCCCTGGGGCTGGGCATGATGGGGAGAGTAGGGATCCTTTGAACAAAGAGCTGCTATTCCTCCCCAGGCAGCAACTTGGCAGAAAGGCCTGTCCCTGCATCATGACCAGATTCTCTGCCATTTAAGAATTAGCAAGGTGATCCCACTTAATTCCACTTTAAGGTGCTCTGCATTATCCTGGAAGATGACGAAGATCTATTTCTCCAGCACAGCCCAGTACAATCTGAGTCTTCCTTCCCCCCTTCCTGATGTCTTCAACCAAGAAGTTAAGGGTCCTGGGGCTGCTACCTCAGTTAGGCCACCAGCCAAAGCAGCATCAACGTTTTCACTTGGTGATAGACAGGGAGACCTGTGGACCTCGCTCTCGGGTGGCTGGGTTAATTGCTGTTTGAGAAACCTGAGCTGAAGGACCCCTGGTGCCTTCTGCCCAGTGAGGTCACCCTCAAGAGGCGGCCCTCCACAGACCTTCCACAGCTCTGGCACCATCAGACAGTCACCACCCAGGACAGTTAGTGTGAAGACCAGAGCAGGCCCAGGCTGCAGGCTGGGGCTGGCTGCCGAGGATGGAGGTGGTTAAGAACTCCGGACCGCCAGGAAACACGGTGGGCATATATGGCAGAGCCTGGCCTCTCCCTCAGATCTGTCCCACTCCCCAGACGCCCTCCGAGCCCTGCTGCTGTGTGGCCTCCACTTCTTGCTTTGCCTCTAGTTTATATGTGTTATTTAGCAACACAGATATTCAAAGCAACACAGAACTGTTAAGTGCTGTGTGTGACGAATACCAACCATAGACATTTGATTAGGCTGCTGCCCTGCTGGACTTCAGTTAAGGGGTTTGCTGCAATCGCCCACAGTTATGAGTCTTCAGCAGCGATGGAGCTGCTGTTCACAGCAGGCCCTGCTTACACCCAGGGTGCTCCTGGACTGCCCCTGGCTTCGGTTAGGGGAGCCCCCACCAGCCAGGGCTGTGAAAGCTCAGTTTCACAGGAATAAAACTGGACTGGACATTTTGTTCTTTGAGCTATTTTTGCAGAAAGTGGCATCATTCTCACACTACCTAAGTTTTTTTTATTCCCTGGAGTTAGGGGCTTTAGAATATGGAAGGCAGGGTGGTAGAGCAGAAGGAGCATTGGGTGAACAAGGACAGGATTCCTGGGTGCTGCTGCTTCCCTCCTACAAACTCGTTGTATGAGCCTTGTTCTAAAGTCACAATTGTTCCATACCTCAGTTTCCTCTTTGTCTATAAGACTGTCTCTAGCTCTAAACACTGATGGATTAATTTGGATGGCAGAGTTCCTATAAGAGAGGAGTTTAAAATATCTTCTTCATATATGTTTTTTCTTAATATCTCATGGAAAGCTTTCTCCTTCAATACTGTGTAACCTATACTTGATGGGGGGGGCACACTTTAAGAGGCCTGGGCTCTTGAGGTTCTGTCTAGCTCAGAGACCCAAGGGAAGCAGGTGACTGTAGGGACACAGCCATTCCCTCCCAGTGAGCAGAGAAACGCCACTCACCCCTCCTTCCCCCCAGACATAGGCTTGCGAAAAACAGGGCAGTTCAAGGCTCCTTTCTGAGAGAAATGTCATCTGAGGATGCCTAGGTGTAGATAATGCTCTTGCCTGCTGACTCACCACCCCTGGCGGGCCGTCAGAGCACAGCACACACTGCAACGCTGTGCTTTTTTGGGTCAGGGGAAAGTGAGCAGGCCTGCCTCTGTGGTTTAGCTGTACTTTCCTAAGGGCTGAGGCTATGCCAAGCCTACACCTCCTCAAGCCAGGCTAAATAGAGCAGGGTAGGCAGCTAAAGTGAGGAGCTGAAAGGATCATTTTCCATGTGCTCTATGGGAGACAACCATCCAACACCTTGATGGCAAAGCAATCCACTTGCTAATATATCTGGGTCATTCCAGGAGCCCTGGGGAAAGTCAGAAGGCCAAAGAACTTGTCTCTGGCCACCTAGAAAGGCACACCATCCTCTCTAGTGAGGACTTAGGTGTCCTTATTCAACCAGAGAACACCGACGAACTGTCACTTGGAAATGCTTCTCTTCCGCTCAGAGCTCTACCACGGGCACTGCTTTCCTTGTAAACACAGCCCACCCTTATGAGTCAACAGAGCCACATTTGTCGGGGGGTTGGAAGGCCCAGGCTCCAGCTCGGAGCCCTCCCTTCCCCAACACGGGCTGGGCCCATGAAATGATGTCTTCATGGTTAGCCTACTCTGGAATGTTCAAACCAGGAGTCCTAGACCCTGGGAAAACAGCCACATCTTATCTGAAGAGGCCAATCTGCTTGTCAGGAATACTGCCAGTGCTGGGGTGATTCATAAGCACACACCCCAAGTGTGGAAAACTGAAAGTCTGCCTAGGGCATTGTCTCTCTCACATTCTCTCTTACACACTAACTTTCCCCAATCTCCTCTTGCTTAGAGAACCCATCAGAGGGGAAACCAAAACAAACACAAACTGCCACCTGCCCCTGCCCTGATCTATTCCTACTGAGAGCAGGTAACTGGCTGGCCTGGGTTCTCCCGTGGGTCACCTCTGTTGGACTATCCAGTTTCTGTTTTGGCAGCAGCAGCCCTTAGGAGGCCCTCCCACCTCACTGTCCCTTTGAGTTTGGAAGACAGTTTGGGAAGGCACAAAACCTTCACCCTCATTGCTTCCCTATCCTTGTGCTGGGAATCCTCAATTACCAGCTAACTTTTCTCCAAACCCCATATAGTGCTCATTATGTGACTGAACAGGGCACATTTAGCAGAAGCTATTTTTTTTTTTTTTAGAAAGAAGAATTGTGACCATTATTCATTTAGATTTATGTGCACCAGGTACTGTGCTAAAAGCTTTAAATGTTGAACTCATTCAATTCTTTCAATATCCTAGAAGGAAGGTTGTATTATTAATTAGCCCTGTTTTGCTGATGAGGAATCTGGGGCTTAGAGAAATTAAGCACTTGCCCAAGGTCCCTGCGCTAGTAAATGATGGAGCTAGATTCAACCATAGGATGTTAACTACTATGCCATATCGCCTTCCCAACTAACCAGCAAACTTGGCCACAATATCAGGGAAACAGCGCTGCCAGGGCCAAAATCTCTGGCCATCTGGTTATGTTATTTAAGCCAGTGTTTGTACAATTCCCTCTGAGAGGAAAGTCTATGTGGATGACATACAGGGATTATCTACTCCACCTATAGGAAGAGCAATTTCACAGTCTTCCTTGGTACCCTGGTTCATGGTTTAATCATTAACCTAAACTCTTGTTTTAGCAGAATTTTATCAGTACACTGTTTATTGTTCTTTTCTGTGTGGTAAGACCTGAAAGATAATTGCCTGTACTACCACCCGTTCCAGACCTGAAGGCAGTTATAAAATTATTCCCTTTAGCTTTCTCTTCCCCAAATCAACACTTTAAACGTTCCCCCAGATTTCCACAGCCCATCCCATTTTATCCACTAAGTTGCTGTTGTTATAAATTAGGCTGGGGCTAGAATTCTAGCATGTCCAAATCATCACTATTTCTGTATCACAAAGACTGAAGAAGAGAGGAAAGGGAATGAAAACTGTAAATCTGAGTTTCCATCCCACTGCAACAAGCCCCCAACAACCTGTGGCTCTGGCCTCCGGCAGGGCTGCATGCATTTTCAGACAGATCTGGACAACTGTGCTCAAGGGTACTTGGCGTGGTGCCCATGGGCAGCAAGTGCAGTGAGACCCTGACACAATAGAGAGCGCTGATGACATGAGCAGACAGATCTGGGCAAAGGAGATGTAGGAAAGGGAGGCAGCAAACACCCACTGGGAAACTGAATCGCAGTTGAGTCGGCATGTGAGCCTCTAGGAGAGTGCTCTGGAAAGGCTGTTTTGGCTCAGCTGGGGGTACTTTTCTCTTTACTTTTCAGGTTCTGCGAAAAGTAAGAAACTCCTGTTTCCTTAGTGGAAGCAGGTTTTCTGTTGAAGTGAAAGGTCACCTGACAAGCATATCTGAAGGGCCACATCATGAGTCTGAGAAGCCAACCCAAGCCATCAGCAGGAGTTATTTCCGGAAACTTAAATTCGAATCACTAGCCAGAAAATCACTGTCGTTTGATCTGACGCAAAAGAACAGTAATAAATTCTATCTGCTGACCAACAGGGCTGCCTTCTCCTTCCTTTGGTTTGTCCCTTAGATAGCTGGCTGCCAATAAAAACTCCCCTTTCCCCTTCCAAAAGGCACTATTCTTCGTGAGTGTGGGCGTGCGTCTGCCACAGTCATGGGGGAAACGCCGCTCTCTGCACTCAGGCAGGAGGCAATTCTGCAGGCAGTTCTGCACCAGCCAAGGGTTCCAGAATCAAGGCCCTGAAATAAGAATTGTCCCCAATCAGAGGGGACACTAGTAAGGGGCACTAGGGCTTGCTTTGCATATGGTCAAGAGAAAAACACAGGAAGCCAGGCTCTGGACGGGAAGGGCCAGCGAGGAAGACTGAGCACCAGTGTGCCTATGTTCTCCATGGAGGTTTTAAGCACTGCCCAATGGAAAAGGGACAATCTGAGAATGGATCTCTCTCTCTCCTCTTTTTTTTCCCTCCCCTTATCCCATTCCCTGAAACTTGAGCCCTGAACTCTTGGAAAGAAACTAAAGATCGTTCACATTTCCCAAAGATCCAAGGCCAGAGATAGGGATGAGGGCATCAGAAAGGAGAGGACTGAAGAAACAGGTATAAGAAGAAATCTCTTATGACTCAGGTACTTACCTAATAGCAGGTGGGAATTGTGTAAAAGGACACACACACACACACACACACACAAAGATTTGATTTTGCACCCCCCATCAAGAAATACAGTTTCTTGGCACCAAAGCTCCCTGACAACCTGGCCCCTCTGCAGGACCCACCTTATGAGCAGTTTCCGCAAACTGCTGAGCACTGTTCTTCATGTCTTCTGTCTTCTCCTCTGCGCGGCCTAACCGCTCCCCACGCTCGTTCAGGGCCTGGCTCGCCTTCTGTACTGCGCTGGTCACGCTATCGGCGGCAGAGTGGAGGATGCTGTTTCCTGCAAGAAGCAGAGCAAGAGCATCAGAAGCTGGCTCGGCTGACCCCTGCCTGCTAGGAGGGAGCTCCCTAGGAGAGCAAGGCAGGTCACCCTGCAGTAAGGCCTCTAGTGTCTAGGAAATAAGCTAACGTGTCTTCTCATTCAGACTGACTCACTTGTAGGGAGAAAACCCATTGATTGCAGGACCTGGGAAATGCTGAGCGCTTCGCTCATGCTCCCACTGTGGACACATCACTCATTTCCATTCTGTCTGGTGAAGTTCACAAGGAAGGGAGGGGTGCATCTGGATTTAGGACTTGGCTTGCAGTGGTAATTGGAAGTCCTGATGAGTTCATAGAGTTAGACAAGTTCAAGGACATACATCTGGATATTGTGTGCATTTCCTTTGAACAGGGGTTTAGGGCAATACCCACAGGAAAACTAGGGCCCTAGGACTTTCCAGATACAATGTCTGTAATTCCTTTCAACTATTCCCTTCCATTTCATCACCCTTTCACCCAGCAGTAAGCCACACGCCAGGGTATGGCTCCATGTTAAGAAACTGTGACTCACTCTCAAAGTTCAGAGTAAATGTGTTGGCTCCCCATCTCAAATCCTGGGCCATGCCTTGGCTGATTGGCCCTTCTTGCCTCTGATCTCTAGTATATGAATTATGGAGCCTTAGCACTGCAGTTAACCACCAGGCAGAAAACAGTATGAGAAACCAGCCCTAAAAGAAAGTTTGCACTTGACAAATTGTGGAGTGATGATAGTAAGCAGGTTGAAAAATCAACACATCACAAAGGGCCATGTGTCCCTGACATGCTATGTCAAGACCGGGAAACTGTTCAACAGTGAAGAACTGGCAGATGCACTACCTACTGAGATCGAGCAACACTCAAAATGACAACCAAAGGAAATTTATAACTTCATTTTGTTACATTGAGTGGAAGTTATTTAATGGCATTTTATGTAATAGCTATATGACTTTGAATAAGTTTATTACATCATTTAGCTTTGTACCTGGAATGGATGCACCTAGCCACAGACAGGCTTTTAATAGAAATATAATTTCTACCAGCCTCAGCTGCAGAGGCTCCCTAATTTCTCCTCTGTGGGAACCATTTGTGGTATGTGGAAAAGGATCTCAGACAAAGCAAATGCCTGTTCCAGAGGAAGCACTTAGTAAATTGTTTTCAGTTTTACTTCTTTGGGGGATGGTTTTCAAGGGCTTCAACTATATTTCAAGGGAAGAAGAATGGGGGTAAACTTAGTGTTACTCAACTGCAGCAAGCACTACGTGAGCCAAGGATAAATTGGCACAGATTAAAGGGGACCGAAGGAGATGCTGCTCAGGAGAAATCTAGTTGAACACAGGGTTGGAATGGAAGGTCTACGTCTTCAGGACAAATTTAAGAGAAGTCTGGGTTCTCCTTTGCTTTTGCATGATACTCATGACTAGGAGAACCCATCACCACTGCCTAACCCTGGAATGGCATTTTACATTCATTCCTAAAGCATATTCACAAATACCTCATTTGAGTGTTGCAAAGATTCTGCTGAGAAGACAGGGACTAACAGAGGTTAAGTGGCTTGTACAAGATCACACCACTTGGGAAATGGCATAGGTTGTTCTGGAACTTGGTTTTCCAATGACATGTCCCTAGCCTGTACCTCCCTCTTTGCTAATATGGTATTGGTCATGGAAAGCAGTCATTATGACAGTATTATGGACAGGCTAGCACAGACAGGTTTTGAGAGTTTATTTCCTGAGGTGACACTTGACTGTTAATATCTCCAAGGCGTTTCTCCTGGTAAATTAAGAGTTATTGCCCACACCACATTGCAAGTCACTGCTCTCAAGAAAGATGGGGACATTGAAGGAGGAGGAGGGAATGGAAAGATTATGGGGGTGCAGAGAGGGCATAAGAAAATCCTCTCTCTTTCCTGCTTCCTTCTACAAACCCACAGCTTTACCACCAAAGGCTTGGGAGAAGACAGGATAGGCGATCTGCAACTCCACAGCTAGGAACAGCAGTATTAAATCCAAGGGCTTTTAGGATTACCTAGCATAAAAGTGAGAGGCTATATAACCAGGACCTGTCTTTACACATCAGAATTGACCCTGATGATCTCCTGAGTTATACATGTCTGTGTTCCTAGAACGAACCCGCTACAGTGTACATTATGCTGCTTTCTTGTTATGAATTCCTTAAAATTAATCTAGTATAGCTGTTGTCAAGTGACACTACACCCATTTTCATCTGATACTAATTAATCAACAGTCATTGTAACTAAGAGAGGGAACCAGATGTTGTCTTCACTACTCAAAGATGATATTGCTGACCATCATCAATAGGAAATCTACTTTCAGTTATTTTTTGACATGAGGATGGATTTGAACATATCTCAATGCCTCAGTTGAAATGACGTCTGCTGGCTTAAATTCTACCCATGTACCAAGGTCAAGTTAAGGCCTATCAACCGAATCACTCTTCCAGGTCAATTCCATTGTCTCATTCCTTTCAGCTTCCTAAGTATTGTCTATATTATTCTTGAGTACTTATCATTTGTTGTCCGGGACATTTGTGTGCACTTTTCCAGCTGTGCAATTACTTCCCAGCTAGGTTGTAAATTCCCCAAGGGCACTGTTTGACTTTGTTGACTATTCTTTATACATTGAATCTTTCTCTTGACTTAGGTCTGCTCATTTACTTTCTTCTCTTTGGGTTCCTTTTGCTCATGTTCTACCTTAAATACTAAAGGTTTCTGTCCTTGGCTCTCTTCTCTAGACTCTAGGGTGATCTTATCCAACCCATGGATTCAGTGACCAAATTATTCTTTCTTGCCAGGTTGTTCTTCCGAACTCCAGACCCATATGTTTTCTTACTGGGCAATTCCAACTCAATGACCCACAGTTCTTGAATTCAGTATGTCCAAATCTGACCCTGTTACCTTTCCTTTGGAGCCCCCTGTCTCAATGAATAATCCTACTACCTGCCCAGTAACTTAATCCAGAAATCTGGGTATCTGGTCTAGATGTCTCCCTACCTTCTACCCCCTACAATGAAAGGTCACCTTCTTTGCAGGTCCCTGGTCTCTGCCCTCTTCTACCCCCATGGCCTCTGTATAGATTTAGACCTTCTTGCCTTCAGAATTATAGCAATAGCCTTTTGTCTAACTGCCTCCTCTCCTTTTCTGGCCCATCTTCCACTGCTTCCACAGTGAGATTTTAAAAAGTCTGATCTGTTACCATCTCCCTACCGCTACCAAGATAAAACTGAGATTTCTCTGACTCCTGCCTCTGTACCTTGGCTCATCTCTAAGAACCCCTTTAATTTCCCCTCCTACTAGGATTCTCCAATCCCAAGAATTGCCAAATCACCTAGATTTCCACAAATATGTCATATTTCTCTTACTCTGCCTATAACTCTACTTCTCACCTTGTCTTCCTGCTAAGTCCTCGGAGCTTCAATACACTTTAGACCCCTTTTCTAGGAAGCTTTATCATGCCTAGCCTACCCTATCCCCCGATGGCCCCAACACACACACTATTTCAAATGGTGCATTTATTTTGCTGCATATAATTGGTGTATATCTAGTGTGAGCTCCCTGAGTGCAGGGATGGTGTCTTATTCACTTCTGTATTCCCAGTCATGGCACTCAGTAGACACTCAACAGATGTTGGTTGACTTGTAGGCAGGATGAATATATCCTCCTATGATTTCTGCATGGTTTAGCAGAGGGCTGGGCACATACTGATGCTGTCATATGCTTTAACCAGGTCCTGATATTCTAAACTTGCCAAATGACTGGGGATTTAGTCTGCGTCTATGAAAAAGCAAAGTTAATTATCTCCTCTAGAGATATGCCTAGAAATTTGAATATTTTCTTTATATTAAAAGTAAAAAGAGCTTATAAAAAGTCTGTTACTAGTCTTAAAATAAACTGTAAGTATAAAAATAACAGAAGTTTAGCTCCATAATCATAAATCCAATGTGAAAGTAACAATTGCCTAAGCATTTATTATGTTCCAGACACTATTGTAATCACTTACTAAAACCTGCTCTTCACAGTCTTATGCAATAGGCAGACCGCATTTTTACAGCTGGGGACATCAGGTGCAGAGAGAAGTTAGCAATGTATCAAGGTTACACGGTAAGTGAGCAGCAGTGTGAGGTTTTGAACCAAGGAAGTCCAGCCCCAGAGCCAGTTGTCTTACTCATTGACCTATATTTGGTTCTCCAAGGGAATTTACTTCTACTGAGGTAAATGACAAATTCTGCATTAACTGTAAGGAGTGAGGACTTCAGTGTAATTCCTCACACAATTCTTAAAAGTCACAATACAAAAGAGAAAACAGCCCATTCCCTAGTACCAATGAAAAAAAAAACAAACAAAAAACCGTACTGTAGAAAATTTAGAATACACATTACTATAAAAAGGCAATAAAATAATGTAATAGCCTATCACTCAGAGATAACCACAATTTACAGATGTGGTACATTTTTATTCTGGTAGCTTTTATGCATGTGCTTTTATAAAACTTGGCTGAGACCACACCACATATATTTAGTTCTGTAGCCTATTGTAGGTACTTTCCCATGCCATGAAAAGTTCTTTGAGAATGTTTATAATGGCTGTATGACACTATCATAATTTATTAGACTATTTCTCATTTAGGTATTTGGTTTGTTTCTGAAAGTTTTACTTTTATAAATGAGGCTGCAGTTACCTTCTTGCATTTACACAAACACACACACACACACACACACACACCTCACTCACTTTTGCCCACATCTCTGATAAATCCTAGAAATGGAATTGTTGCTTCCAAGGACATTTTTTAAGGTTCTTGGAGCATACTGAAAATTGCTTCCCTGAAAGATTCACTTAACATTCAAGACTATTTCTCGAGTGCATACTATGTGCCAGGCATTGCATGTTGACACATTTGGCTGAGTGACCTTCAGGGAGTGATTTAACTTCTTTCATCTTCAACTTTCTCATCAGTAAAATGTGGCTCAGGTTACACACCTCACCTGACTGCTATGGAAATGAAGATGAAGATGTATACAAAGTCCCTGGCAAAGGAAATGTGTTCAATTGGAACCTTGTCCCTCCACTTCCCATCCTATCTGCTTTCTAGGGAACTGTGGGACAATGGTACAATCCCATCCAATTCCATTTTTTTTTGTCTGCTCTTCTTCTCTTCTATCTCAAAGCTGAGTGTCTTGAGGATCGCTGAAGATTCTGCTTAGATATCTTTGTATATAACCTGCTGTGTGCAGCACCAAGGGTTGCTCAGGGAGAGAGTTGAATACAATCATTAAACCTAGCCAACTAGGACACCTAATACAAGAGTTGGGGCCCATCTGAGCTAAATCTGGAAATAAAGCCATCTCCTGAGGCAGATAGAACAGTAATTCTCTCTGAATAGACAGGAAACATATTAATACCCAAATTTATTCAAGCAGTCTGAGAAGAGGCTGTCAACCACAGCAAATAAAGCCAACTATCTTTTAAATTATAGTCTCTGGAGAGTAGAGCAGAGACCAGTCTCACTTCATTGATGTTGCATTCACATCAGTTCTACTCAATACGTGCTTTTAAAAATATATATGCTGGCATCCTTTATGTTAAGTGATTTAAAAGACTGTTGAGAAAGCAACTTGAGATAAAGCTATAACACAGTACTCAGTTACTGTTAAAAAACACAATTAAAAGAAATTTAAATGTATAGGAGAAAGGGGGGAGTAAAAGTAAGTATATTGAAAAATGGCAACATAAGAGAAAGAGGAGGAAAGAACTTAAAAGCACACAGAACATGCCACAGCCCAAATATCAATATAATTTCATTTGATCACCATCCTAGACTTCAGGTTGCTTTTTGGGAATTAAAATTCCTAACCTGACAGCTAGTAAAGAGGCAATTTAAATAGTATTTTCAGCAACCACTTCCTATAACAAATACATATATAGATATTTAAGATTGAAAATACTCGTCATGTTTGGAAAATAAGGAAGTAGGAAAGTCATCTTTAAAATAAATGATCCATAAATATATACCCACCTATACTCAGAGCTGAGTTAATGAGCTCATCAAAGAACGCTCTTTTAGAACTGAAGTTTTGAACTATTGAGGTTCTGCTTGTATTACTTCTATTCCATAATCAATTTAACCACTTACAAATAATTGTACAATAAAGCCCCACTTATCCAAACTAACTCTGAGGAAATCCAGTTTGAATAATGGACAATCACACACACACACACACACACACACATGCATACACATACAAACACATACACAGTGGATTTGGGTTCTAGTAAAATAAATACACAAAAATTGGCAGGGAAATCTATTCTATTAAATCTGTTATTAGACCAGGAGGATTAGTAACTCTCATATCAATGGCCCAAAGTGTTCAATACTACTTTAGTCTCTGAGTAGATTAAGTCTCTATTCTAATCTTGCCAATAGTATTGATTTTCTTAAGACCATTTTCACGGGTAAGACATAATGGTAAACAAGTCTGGTTCAGTATTTGTCATATTCAAATTAATTTCTGAAAACAAATTTATGAGAGTCACCCAAGATGTTTTCTTTTCTTTTCTACTTTCAATCTGTTACCATTTCACTGCTGAACACACTATCACTAGAGGACACATTAGCAAAAGAAAAAGAAAAGTTGCACAGAGATCTGGTTCCTTGCCTGTACGGTCGCGTCTCAGCTCTAAGGCAGCTCTTAACCATTTACACACTATTCTGCTTCCCGAGATGAGTGGCCCCATCCCTGTCCCCAGGAGTGATAATCCAGTTGCTTCAAATGAGGTTCTGCTTACTACTGTGACTTGCACTAAATTTTTTTAAATGACAAATTTAAATAACAATGATGAGATTAACTTCTACAAACAAGTTGGTTCTTTTTTTTTTTTTTTTTTTTTTTTTTTTATTATGGGTAAAAATCAAAATTCTCACAATACATACAAACATTTGTAAAATGATATATAAATATATATGCATATATGTGTATTTGCTTACAAAAATGTTATTTTTTATATATATATATACATATATTTTAAGAGGTGCTTAGATTACCTAAAATATTATACGGAACCCACTCGGATTCCCATGTTGCCCACCTCCCACACCTCCCACCACATCCAACACAAACATCTCCCATAGTGTGGCCCACCAACCTCAATGAACTTACACCTCCTGGAGCCTTGCCACCAACCATAGACCACAGTTCACACTGTAGACCACACTCTCTCCCACTCAGTTCTGAGTGGTGTGTGCTGATTTAAAATGGCCTACATCCATTGCCACAACAGTACTCAGGACAACCTCCAACTCCCAAAGAAGCCCCTGTATTTCAACTGCTCATCCCCTCCCTACCCAAAAACTGTCAAGTGGCCACTGGCTCCACCTCATTGTTATAATTTCTTGCATTGCAAGAATCACCATATGTGAGCAAGAGAATACCATCAAGTCCACTCTAGTCCATAGTTCTTCCCCCAATCCAGAGGCGACTGGGATGGTTGTTGTTGTTGTTTGAACAAGTTGGTTCTTAAATCACAGACTCCATTAATTATCTGTGAGCTTGGATAAATTACTAAACTCTTTCTACACTGCATTGGCTAATCAATTCTAGCCACACTACTGCACTTCAATGTTAGACAACCTTTAGGATCCCCTTTTTAAAAATATACATATTTTTTATTTTTTAAGAAGCTTTAGATTACATAAATGTTACATAAAATATATAGGGGATTCCCATATACCCTTTCCCCTTCCCCTCCCACACTTTCCCCCATTAAGAACATCTTTCATTAGTGTGGTACATTTGATACAATTGATAAACACATATTGAAGCATTGCTACTAACCAAACTCTAATTTACATTATAGTTTATTTACACTTTGCACCACACAATTTTATAGGTTTTGACAAAATGTATAATGGCCTGTATCCATCATTGCAATATCATAAAGGACAATTCCAATGTCCCCAAAATGCCCCATGTTGCACCTATTCTTCCCTCTCCCTGTCCTCAGAACCTCTGGTGCCCACTGCCTTTATATCAATGATACAAGTTCTTCCATTGCTAGAATACTCATGTCTACTTTAATCCATAGTTACATTCCCCCTTATGTTTGTTTATTCCTCGATCTTGAGGATTTTGGGATGGTGATGCCTACTCTGTTCCTGATTGAGAGGGGGCTTAGATCCCATGGAGCAGATGGATGGGACTGTCTTGCTTGCAGTTGTGGATACTCTGTTTTTTGGAATGGGCATTGTCCATCATCATCCTTTTGTCAGTTGTCCTGGTGTCTCCAATGAACTGGAGAGTAGGTGTTGCAACTCTGCTGAGATTCAGGGCTCAACCAGCATACAGTCACCTTTTAAGAGGGGGTTCTTCTAAAAGGTTAAATTTCATTCACTGCTTTTGTGATAATGACTAATCATTCTGGTAATGACTTTAATTCTGTTAAAAACCCAGTTTACATCAAGCCCTTCTAAAAGGAAGAGTTGTTAACCCACCATGGCACAGATGCCATCAGTGTGAACATCAGCCAATCACAAGCACAGAAACAGCTACCATTCACTGACTGCGTACCATGTGGCAGGTGCTATGCTATGATGTAACATTACTGCAAGGAATATATTCTTACCTTTATTTTACAGTCGAGAAAACAGTACTCAGAGACATGAGGTAACTTGCCCAAGGTCACCCAGGTATTGACCCCAAAGCTCTTAACAGATATGTTAGCATTTCCCAAAGTGGTTCTGTGGGTTAAAAAAGTGTTACTTGAAAAATTCAATTCTGTAGTAAATGACTTTGTGATATACCGATGCTGCCTGGCTTTTTTACTGCGGAACTTCGGAGAACTTTTAATATGTTGGTGTAAATTGCTAACCAAAAGGAGGTGAAGTGAGCAGGAGAGGGTGGGTATGTAGAGCTTCCTTAACATATTTACTCACAGAACTCTTTTGCAAAGATTATCTTCACAGGGCAGAACATTTATTTTGGAAAATGCTGCAATAAACTATACCGACTTCCAAATTAAAGGAGGAAAAATAAATAAACCTGGCTGTCCTCATCAATTTAGTAATAGATAGACAAGTCATGTAATTACATTAAAAAGGCTTGCTTTATAGAGACAGCGGAACAGATATAGCACGCTGAATGGCAGTTCCAAAATTATCCTTTGTCTCAAGTTGGTGGCTAATTTCAGGGACCATGAAACTTGTTTGTTGCCTGGAGTTGGATGACAAAGAGAAATGGACCCAATGCTCAGGAATACTTTGAAAATCCATAAATGCAAAAGCTTACTTGCAGGAGACCTTGGAGTTAACTACTGCTAGAGTTACCAAGGGAAGAGGAATGAACCATTCGATCAGGTAAATCTCTCCTGTTGATGATGTTAAGGTAGTTTAGCTAGTGGAAGTTGGGCCTCTTCCCAGGTGGAGTGAGCCCAATGCTCTCTCTCAGTGCTAGAGATGGCTATAAGTTCATACTCTCTCTAAATTCACTGTCTCAATGTTTCCAATGACAAAGTTCAAACATTTAGGATCTTAATCATATCCCTTTGAACACTTAAACTCAGGATTTCTAGAAATTCACCAGTATCTTTAGTATTGTCCTTATGAACTTGCATCCTTGATCTGAGGTTAAAAAAACCTAAAGTGGCCCTGAATTTGGTAAAGCGGATTTTGTTCCCTGTTTTTGGTATGTACAGTGAAAAACCAGCTATGATTTGCAGTTTTCTTTTATTGTAGTTGGAAGCTAGTAAAACTTTAATGACTATAATTTCATTTCCTGTTATATACAGTTTGAAAACCTTCTACATGTTACTGGCTAAAACTGATTCTGTTCAACATGTGGAGTATGCTACGTACTAGCTGTGTGACCTTGAGAAAATTATTTACCCCTCTGTGCTTCAGCTTCCTTACTTGTCATGGGATTGGTCTAGTAACCATATCATAAAGTTTTTGTGAGGAATACATGAGTTTATATACAGGTGGGGAACTTAGAACAGTGTCTAAACAGTAAACACTCAACTTTAGCCATTATTAAAGAGCTAAATTTCAGGTATCTGATAATTTTGTACAAAAGAGTTTTTCTGTTAATCCTACCTGCTACTTTACTCTCTTTTCTTTCCCTATTCAATCACCGTGAATTCTTGAAGGAAGAGTCTACTCTTGGTACTGTTGTTACCTCTTTGTACTTTCCAGTCACTTTGAACTTTCAGTGAAGTTACTTCCACCCTACTCTAATAACATTGTTCTCTCAAACTCACCAATGACCTATCAAGTCCATTGCCTATTTTAAATTTCCTCCACTTGGCCATTGGACCCTGTTAGACTACAAGTTGACAATCTGTTTTTGGAAGGCCATTCTTTCCCTTGGCTTCTATAATATACTATCTCTTGATTCTTCCTTTGATTATTCATTCCTTTCTTGGTTGGGAGTATGAACATTGAGGTCAGAAAGGCCTGGGTTTAAGTTTGGCTCTATCAAATACTAGCTATGTGACCTCATCTGGCAGATTGCTTAATGTTTCTGGGCCTCTGTTTTCTTATTAGCATAATGAGTATAAAAACAGTACCTATAGGGTGTGTTGTGGGAATTAAATGAGGATATATACCTAACATACATAAGCTCAACATGTACTTGTGCTGGTAATAACCAACTCATTCAGGACATTTGTTGTAGAACTAACATATGCCAGGTGCTGTCTACCTGTTTCTCAGATGATACCTTAATATTAACTCAATCTTTTACTCCCTCTAACCTCCAGGTCACCCAATCTCCCAAGCCTGATTCACCTTTGATTTCAACCTCTCTGTCATACCCCATACCCAAATGTTCATGCAGTCCATGGCATTCCGTCTCAGGAAAACTCTTCATTTACCCTTCTACTTTATTTGTGTTCCCTATTGTATTTTAGGTCCTTTCAGGTCTTACTGGGCAACCACTGTTGCTACTAACCTGATCGCATCACTTCCTTGTTTCAATCCTTTGTTGGCTCCTCCATAAATGATGTAATCAACTAAAGAAGACCCTTCCTGATCTAGTTCTAAGCTACTTACTTGCTACACTTCCCAGACTCCCCACCCTTTATCCACCGCCTCATTGTTTCTCTAAACTATAGGTACAGTAGAGCATATAATACATGAATTTGGAAGAATCAATGTGAATAAAAAGCTTAAAAATTTTGTTTCCAGCGCTGTCCCTCTGAATGCCCCAATATCAGCAATAGCACTTTTTTTAAATAATACCTGTACTCAAATGCAAACCTAGCACTCAGATTTTGGTGTCTAACATTATTTTATGCTAAAAGAAAGCAAAGTTTCTTGGAAAGCAGCTGATTCCATGCCTTGGGACAGGGAAAACTCAGGATAGGCCTGAATTGTCAGACAGCAAGGATGCTTTCGAAAATGGTAGGTGCAGTGCTACAGGGAAAAAGAAGCCAGTTTAAAGCAGATCCCATAGGGAATGTTGTGATATATTGAATATCAATAATAATAAAAGTTATAGCATTGATGATGATAATTATAGTGATTTAACATAAGTTTACAAAAGCCAAAACTTAATGATAGACAAGAAAGAGTTAATACAAAATTTGTAAAAATGAAAGTTGAAATAAAAAAGAATGATTATAATAGGATGCTGAATTTTATTGATTTTAATAAGTAAAGACTATTAAAATATTTGAGTATTTTATATATTCTAAGTATTTATCTACATGGAAAGGTATGTAATTTTTTTTTTTTTTTTTTAAGATTTTATTTATTTATTCATTTATCCCCCCCCCTTGCTGCTTGTGCTCGCTGGGTCAGCTAACCACGCCGTTCGGGCGGGCTTGTCTTCACCAGGAGGCCCCGGGAACCGAACCCGGGCCCTCCCATATGGTAAATGGGAGCCCTACTGATTGAGCCACAGCCGCTTCTCGTAATTGTTTTTATCTATGTGAGTAGTAATGGGTAAATATTGGAAACTATGAGTTTCCAATATTTAGAAAGGACTGATGAGCTTCCACAGTTAGATATAACTACAAACCACAAAGAGTGACAATGATGCTTCCTGAGTAGTGAAATCTATTCTCTTTGGAAATCTGGCTATTTATGCAGGCTAGGTCTCATCTCCTAGGGAATGAAACCACTAGAAAACAGACAAATTATAACAGGATACTCATAAGGCATCAACACATTTCCAATAATGCTAACACAGAGACTGATATGTAATAGTGACAGGGCAGAGGATTATGTAATGCTGGCCAAGCAAAGCAAAGGACACACTGTTCTGGGAGAAAACTATCCAGTTAAAAACAAGTGAACACGCATGAAAAGTATGGGTTTTAACAGCACTCCTGACATGAATCATGAAACTCAGTTATGAAAAAGCACCCGGGGAGCTAGCCAGTGACTCAGGATTGAACCACCTTAAGAGAAGATACCAGGCTCGGGGCCCCCACCAAAAACCAACTGTTTGACAACTCAATTCCTATAGATTCAGGAAATATGAGAATAAGCAGTTTGATTAAATTTGGAAGTGTAAATTAAGTGTAATACTCTTTTGAGTTCTGTAATTGTTATTTTTGCATATTTTTGTCTGTTTAAAATATCTGAGGCATTCAAAATAATCAGTCATATAAAGTTGTATTTGAAGTGTAAATTGTTTAAGGGGATTTAATGAAACAAGTTTGGTAAACACTGTTTAAAAGTTTAAGAAAATTTGACTTTGCAATTTTGTTCCATAGAAATATTTAATAAATTGAGCATGAAACAAAGTGGAAATAAAAGTGTATCTTCTCCTTGCACACAATTCTGTCAGACTTCAAGAAATATAACCAATATCTTAAGATATACCATCTGATTTCTTGCCCCTAAACCTGTATACTCTAGTTACTCAATCTATGATGTCCTTTCTTTCCTTCCTTTTAACCTGTTAATTCACACTTGCCATATGTCACTCCACTGTCTCAATTTTCCTGATGGTTTCTTTGTTCACTGATTGAAATATTTTTTGGTCATCTATATTTTCCACAGGCATGGAGGGTGGCTGAGAACAAAGTGGCAGGCAAAGTAGACACGCTTTCCCCACACCCTGCTACCCCAGGCCAGGCAAGGAGCTTACGGTCTAACAGGAGGCAAATTATATATAGGTTAAAAAATATTGTATGATCTCACTGATTTGAAATCATTAGAATAAGCAAACTCAGAGTCAGTATGTAGAATATAGGTTACCAAAGAATGAGGTGGAGACAGGGAATGAGAAGTTAAGGCTTATTAAAATATACAGGGTTCCTATTTTGAATGATGGAAATGTTTTGGTAATGGATGGTGGTGATGGTTATTAACAGCACTGAAAAATATATCTGAATGAGATTAAAAGGAGAAATGTTAGAGTGTATATATGGTAACAGACTGAAAATTAAAAAAAAAAAAAAATCCATGGAACTACATTACACAGTGAACTCTAAGTTAAACCATGGACTATAGTTAATAGTACAATTATGAAAATGTGCTATCAGTTTTAACAAATGTTCCACACTGACGCAAGGTGTTAATAATAGGGTGGTATATGGGAATCCTGTATTTTAAGCATGATTGTTCTGTAAACCCACAATTTCTCTAATAGAGAAAAAAATGTGTAGGTATATGTGTGTTTGTGTGCATAGAAATTCAGAAATAGGTACGTGTGTGTGAGTGTATGATGTGTATACACACACACATACACACACGAATTCAGAAAAGTGTCAGGCAGTTACCAAACACAGTACTGTGATAGCGAACTCAAGGGGAAGGGAGACTGACAGCATCAATGGAGAAGACCTGTCTGAAGGGGTAACGTTTAAGCTGCAATGTAAAAAGACAAGCTGGGGCAAAGTCCAAGTGCAAAGGCTTGAAAGGAAAAAAAAAAACCACAAAAACCCTGATGTCTTCTAGGAACTGAAAGAAGCCAGATGTGGCTGGAGAAGGTGGAAAGTAGCTTAAGATGAGACTAGAGATATAAGCAGAAGCTGATTATGAAGGGCCGTAGAGACCATGGTGATGAGATGAACTTTACTGGAAGCCACTGCAGGGGTTCAAGATAGGGAGTAACCTGGAGTGAGATTGTTTTTGAAAGTATTATTCTGGCTATGGTTTGGGAACAGAAGCAAGAGAGGAAAGAGAACAGTTAAGAAGGAACTGTAGCAACTCAAGTTAAGAGATAATGGTGGCCTGTGATAATGGTGTCAGTGGAGATGAAAGAAATGGAAAGATTTAAGATATATACTGAAGGACTGAATATGAGAAATGAGGGAAAAGGAAGAATAGTCAAGTGAATCCCAGGTTTGCAGCTTGAGCAACTGGGTATCTACAGTGGTGCAATTTACAAGACAGAAAAACAAATTTCCTTGGAGGGTGGGCAAAGATGAGATTCAAGTGTTTCATTTTGGATAAAGTTATGCTTAAATTGTCTTGAGAAATTTAAGAGGAGTCAATCAGGGAAGTAGATATTCCTGTATGAAGCTCTGTAGAGAAGTCTGGGATGGAGATAAAATTTGGGAGTTATTAACATAGAGATGGATAAGCTCACCTAGGGAGTAACACTAAAGAGAGAAGGGAAGAGGTCTGCAGACTCTGTTTTAATGAATTTAGAGTAATGTTTTGGCAAAAGTGCCTGAAAAGGAGACTAGAAAGAAATAGCCTGACTGGAAAGCAACTTAGGGATCACCTAGTTCCTTGGATAGATGACCGTGGTCAGAGGGGTAAAGAATGAGTTCAAGGTCACACCCCAGGTATAAGAGGAGCTGGCCCTGACTCAGTTCAGTGAGGTCTTCAACTCACTGATGGTCTTCAAGCCTTTTGCTTGAATATTTTCTAAAATTTAAGGACAAAATGTGGACATTGGGGACCTGGAAAATGAATTCCATAAAACTGTCCATGCTCATGTCCCTTTTGGAAACGGTTTTCCTTTCTTTTTGGAGAACTTCACCCCAGTGAGCAAGTAATAATACCTCAGTTTGTGATTTCAATACACAACACTATCTAGCTTTGATTCTTATCATCATAAGATCCAAGGAGAAAAATCATAAAATTCAGAGAATCATGTATACATACCACCAGGTATGGCCAATTCATGTAGTCTAAAGGAATGAAGACTTGTGAAGAGAACTTTCAATTACTAAATGCTTTTCTGACAGCTCAGTCTTTAAACAGGCAGTGTGATTAGCATCAAGCTATGCATGGGAAACCTCTTATCTTAAGCCAGAGGAGACATATGAAATGAGACAGATGAACTTCCACAGCAAAAAGATAGTATTGTTGCTAAGTTTGAGGTAAAATATGCTGAATATAACATAAAGTCTTCTATTTCAGTTACCAAGGTCATTTTACTGCTGGATGAGGTCATTATTGCAGTAGTTGAATCCTATTATTTAGAAGAAAATAAAGAGAATCAAGACATTCTGAAGTCTTGACCTGTTTCCTTTTATGATATTGGCATTTGAAAATTTCAAAATTTGGGCCAATTATGCTTCAGATATTGTCACCAGGGGCAACAGAATTCAGCATACAGTTAATTAAACTACAGTTTCCCTTTCTGACTCTGTCCCATGCTGGCATCTACATGAACTTGAGAGTCATTTGAATTCTTGTTTTAATTTGGTGAATGTAAAACGGAGAATCTTGCTTCTTTCCTACCTCATAGATTGGGAATATGCAGAGTATGGTGTTGAATGAGTAGCTATGTTAACACATATCAAGCTCAATTTATGTCTAAGATGATAGTTGTAGGTAGAATTTTTTAAACCATTTTTCTGGTATCACACTTAATTTTGAAATTGTTATGCAGTCTGTAGCAATTTGGTATTATTTATGAATTCCAAAAATAGATATTAGATTATGTTTGTAAATTGGGCTGTTCCTCTGGGTATATTAGAGTGTATTGGATTCAGGTTTTAGTCTTACTTGATTAAATTATGATTAAGGCTTTGACTGGGTCACGTCAGTAGGACAAAAACAACATGGCAGAGGAGACAGTTGTAGAATTTTAATGCTAGAGCCCCAGGAAGTAAATACACAGAGAAGCAGATATGTGAGGAAAGAGAGAAGGCTCCATTAGACATGGCAGAGGCCCCGGGAAGAGAGATCAGCCCTTCGCCTGAGAATTTACAGCTGGTCTTGTGGAGAGAGCAGAGCCCCTGAGCCCAGGGAGAAATGAGCCCCGGGAGGGAGACTAGACTTACCCCAGCCTATAGCTGGTATTGAAAGACGCTGGGACCACAGAGCTTTAAGAGGAAGAGGAAGAGGAATGCTGGACCCTTGCAGACATCGGCAGACATCTTGCTCCAACACGTGGCAACAGACTTTGGTGAGGGAAGTAATTTATGCTTTATGGCCTGGTAACTGTAAGCTTCTACCCCAAATAAATACCTTTTATAAAAACCAACAGATTTCTGGTATTTTGCATCAGCACCCCTTTGGCTGACTAATACAAAGTCCCAATGGCATTTTATGACTATTCATTAGTCCTTCTGTGATTTTTTTTTTGTTTGCTTTATTACTAATGAATTCCTGTGACACATTTTTGCTTCCTAAGGGTACTCTGGAAACTCCTGCCAACTGTTTATTAACATCCACTGCAATTATCATCAACTGACTCAAGTTACTATCAATTATATAGAAGAGTTAATCCACACTGTATCATTTTAAACACAAACCTCTTCATATTCATATTAAGATATAAACTGAAGGAAAGAATGCCCCACCAACTGTTGAGCTGATATATCTATTATCAAGGTTACAGATGAAACTCATTTCCACTGGTATAATTAGTAATAGGAACTATGATTTGCTAATTGACTTCAATGTGCTAGGAACTGTACTATAGATTTTATTTCCATTTTTCTATTAATCCTAATGGCTGACCTTCAAGATGATACTACTCATCTTATTAAACTGCTGAAACTCATAATTTCTAAGTTAGGCAACTCACCTACAATTCTACTGCTAGTGGGCAACAGAATCTTGGTTCGAGTTCAAGTCGGACTCCAAAATCACTATTCTTTTTTGTACGAGAGTTTCCACGGTTTCTTAAGGGTGTATCTTAATATTTAACTAGTAACTAGGGTGGATTTTCATGTGTCCCAGCCTTATGACTTTACTGTTATAACTAGGATACGATCATGGAATTCACATGCTGCTGCTGTCTCCTCCACTTTTCATTAGTGTGGGTAATCTAAGCCTCAATTCCTGCTCCAGGAATCCAGTTCTGATTCCTTGAGGCTAAGTGAGGTGTTCTGTCAATGCCTCCCAAGGCACCCTTTGCATTTCTCTAGTGAGCATTATCGCGATGTGCCATAACTATTGGTCTACTTATTTGTACGCCTCGTTAAACTAGAATATTCTTGATCATAGGGTAAGTCCTTGATTTTTTGGCACTTTCAGGCAGTGTGTATCATTTAATAGGTATTCAATAGCTGTTGAATGGATAGTGAATTGATAAAGAATGAAAGACAGTGTGGATTATATAATGATGTTATGAGGTTACCATCTGTGCCTAAACCCTATTTCATTGGCATTCGTTTTGGGTTGTGCTATTCTAATCTGCATACAGAGAGGAACAACTTCTGGATGTGGTGAAATAAAATTCCAATTATATAGCATTTTTCTAAGTTGCTTTAATTTAAAAATTCTGTCAAACATAAAATCATATGAGTACAATGGGGGGACAGATATGGCTCAAATGGTTGGTGTTCATCTCCCATATGGAGGGACCTGCGTTCGATCCCCAGGACCTTCCGGTAAAAAAAAAAAAAAAAGTACAATGGGTTTCAGGATATTTGCTTCATATGGAAAAATATCACTTTAAATATAGTCAGCACTATTTCCAATATTGTTGTTATGGTCTGGAGAGGAAATATGATATACAAAGTAAGTGAAAACTAAAACAGATTTTGCTTCTTCCTGTGTTTACTTCACTTAGAATGTGAAGGAAGGCATGTCTTTCACACCTCTTCTGTTTAAATACCACATCTGAAAAATGATTAAGTTTTGAAAAATCAATTAAAAAAATTAATTTCTAGAATTTTTCAGCCCTAGCAAACATAGAGGTTAAAAAGCTAACAGAAGCATATCTGAAAGATAAAGATTTCTATCACTTTAAAAATAGATCCTATCTCACTCATTGGACTTTTCAAGGGGCATTACAAACATTTTCAACCCTCAATATAAGAAGGATCCTTATATATAAAGGAATGAATAATCATGTACCTCCTCATACTTTCAAGGTATGTGGCACTTACACACCATGTGAGTGCTCCTTGGACTTCATAAGGTGGAGAGATCACACAATGCTGAAGAAATGAAGATGACTGGCTGGGGACAGGATAGTGAGAAGGAGGATGGTTACCAGTGACTAGACTCCTGCAAATGGACCAGGATAAGGGAACAAGGGCTAAACTGTAAGGGCAGGTTAAGGGAGAAGGACTTGGTAAAATGACTAAGATTTAAACAAGGGAGTGGAGGCTACAGAACTACAATGTTGCAGACAGCATATGGTGGGTTTCTAAAGGGAAAAAGCAGAGTCTTGGGGTTGATACCTCACTATAAGATCAAGTTCAAGTTATCTAACTTAGGATTTAGACTTAGAATTTCAAAGAGTGTTTCAAGAGTTTTCCTCCAAGATACACATGAAGGGTTTGGCAGAAACAATGCTGGCGATTCACAAAATTGTGTTTCATTTTTCTTCTTTTTGGACATGTAGGGAAAAGATATTTTCCTGTCTTCCTAGCAGTTAGATTGGTGATCTGACCAGTGGCTGTCGGCAGAATAATGAGTGTCACTTCTGGGCTGAGAAAGTGAAAAGCCCCTGGGTAGCCCTGCAATTCTCCCCCCCCCCACTGGTAGAGTTTGATTCTGGAAGGCGCTTTTTGAGATGGTGGAATGCAAGATGCATGCAAATTGGATCCTTCCATCACCATTTAGAGGCTTCCCTACAGAAGCACTGAACCCAACATTGACCTTGTGTGAGTGAGAAATCATCTTTTATTTGTTAAACCACTGAGAGAAATTTTGAGGTTTGTTATTGCAGCACAACGTAGTGTAATTCTGACTACTGAAAGGGATGATGATGGTCTCATTTTCAACACACTCTGAGGAGAGTACCTAGATTTAGAAGACCCCCTTGAAAATGTTTCATTTAAAAAAAGCAAATTGAGTCAATGATAATATTTTTGTGCATGAGGGTGGGAAGGGCGAAATTCATAAATGCATTTTAAAAGCAATGTAATGAATGAAACTAGCCACTTAAAGATTTTTAAAGTATTAGAAGAAAAAAATGAAACATAGATGATCTAATAAAAAATTTTTCTGGAAAGTTAATTTTTGATCACCTCTATATTACTTGCAATATTGTAAGAAAACAAAAAGATGCTTTTGAAAAATAAGCACTAACTTTAATGCTTTAAAATATAAAAACAGAATTTATAGGTTAATATACTAATATAAACATTGTTAATAAACATCCCATTTTCTGCTCTGGACTTGGTAACATAACCCTTCTTCATAATAACAATATTTATAATGCCATTTTCTTTCTTGTGCAATGGGGATGCAGCTACCCATTTTCCACTTGCCTCCTTATTAAAAATATATCTATGAGTAAAACTGATGAGCAAAATGGTAGTTAGGTAAAACAAAAAAAATTGTACCTTACAAATGAGTTGGTAAATTGTAGACTATTAGGTGGGATAAACACAGCAGCAGAAAGAAGAGGGGCACTAGCTGTCAACCCATTCCTTTCACTGCTACATGAGAAAGCTGGCAGCAGTACTAGTGAGGGGGCAATAACCTTGAATGCCTGTATGTAAGTCATATTCAAATTATGATACTTTAATGCCCCCCCCCCCTTTTGAGGTACTGGGGCTGGGGATTGAACCTTGGACTCTTGGACTTCCTATGTGGGAAGCAGGCAATCAACCACTTGAGCTACATCTGCTCCCCTTTAATGACTTTTAATAGGGTTATTGGTAACATGGCTTTAATATCACTGATACTAGGTTTAGTACAGAAAGTGACTCTTTGAGTATAAGTAATTTATCTTGCACCCAAGACTTGGTCAAAATACTAAACAGCATTTGCAAATTCACAACTCAAAAGTGAAAATCAACAGTCTATTTATCAATAGACTAAATTTTCTTTTGTTAATACTTATAATAGGGAAAGGTAGGTGGAAGGATAAATAAAGGTCAACAAGGGAGAAATGGAGATGAATGGAAAAATAAATTCTTTTTCTAAATTCTTTAAATCTTCAGAAAAATTCTAGCTCTAAATAAAATCTTACATGAGTCTAATTAAGCAGTTTTACTGCAGGAGGGAGCTATAATTAAAGCCTTACCTTATATGGCTTACTAACTTGCAGCTGCAAGCTGAATGTTTTAACATATCATCATATTGGCATTAGTTTGACAAAATGTAGTAATCATTTTCTTTTGTGGACTAAAAGGCATCAAGAACATGCATATTTTAATTTGCACGCTAGCTGTTACAGATGTAATTATTAGCAGTTACAGGGTATATATGGCATTGTATTTTTTTCTATTCCCTTTTTTAAGGTAATTGAATGCTTTGCTTATTTTGAATAAATGCAACTTGATATAAATGATCTAAAACAAGGGGTGGAAACAGCAGGGAAGATAAAAGAAAACAGGAGAAATCCTTAAGCTCTGGAGAACATAGAAAAATTTTATCTTCTTAGAGAAAAAAAGTGGTCTGAGAACGAGGCGGACCGAACTTGAGAGGCTACCAAAGAATTATGGCCAGCAAAACTTTAAAATTCATACTCTTGTAAGAAGCTAGTAGTATCTATCTTTCCCTGCATAAGTTCAGGAGTAGAAGTATATCCATCATTTGAAAGCCAAAATTTTATTGCCACTAACTCTACTTCCAAGTGTGCATATGCGTGTGCACGCACACACACACATCAAAAGTAAGGGGATAAAAAGCTAGCAAAAAGCCAGCGAAAGCTGATCTGTGGTTCTGGGGGGAGTGGGTGGGAGGAGCGGTGTGAGTGGGTTGGAACCTCAGTTCCCAGGTTTTTGGGTTGAGTCCAAGCCCAGCACATAGCAGGGCAGTCACCCAGAGCTGTGCTATGCTGGAACTTGTGCTCATTGTAGCAGGTGCTAGGGCAGAGTCTGTCTGCAAAATTTCAACAAAAGTCAACAGATGAGGGTACCTAATAGTGCTATTAACCAAAGAGGTCTAGGAGGCCTCTCTAACATGAATAGCTGTAGGTGAGTCTTTTGATCTTGGACTTTCCCATCCCAAGGGGTGTTAAGACTGAGTCATCTCTTGGAAGGATGAGTATTAGAAATGTGCTGGTGATCTGAGGGGGGCTGGAATAATAACTAGAAAAGAATAACAATAGCTAATGACCTTTTGGGGTCCTGGGACAAAACAGAATCTTTTCCTCCTTGTTAAATTCTGATCAAAGATCTAGATTCAGTTTCCCAAATGAGAGCTTCACTGGTTTTCAAATGAGCATCCACATACTCATTGTGGTCACTGTGAGATATAGATAGTGGCCAGTATACTGAAGGCTCCTTCCCTGTCTTATAATTAAGCACCTAAAGGCTAATTCCTTTTAGAAATGTACTGACAGGGAGTAAGCAAGTTTGAGCAGAAAATTCTCTATGCATGGACAACTCATCTGCCTTTCCTTATTTAATTCCTGCTACTTCATACACTTTTTCAAATTCCCAACAGTTAGTGATGCTTCCTATAGGCTGAGACTAAAAAATTAATCAGTCTGAGGAAAATGAAACAAAAAATCCATACCATTAAAAAGAAGAAGAAAACAGATATCCTAGATGACCCAAAGTCCAACAGGCCTTGAAAATGAAGGCTGGAAATAGCAAGATTTCCCCTCTCGACTGGGAACCTGGCCAAGCAACCCACAGGGAGGTGAGTTCTGGGACTGTAAGTGAAAGTTGCATGGTCTGTTCCTGTCTGCCCTCCTTCTGTTCTGTTCTCCAATTTTAGACAAATAGGCCTTGACAGCATTCTTTAACAAAAAGATCAGCAGCGAGCAGTTCAGGGCCTAAACCTGACATTTCCCACACTAAGAGAAAGGAGTGGAATTCCTTACCATCTTCTTGTAGATTAATAGCTTGTATGTAATCACAGAAAATATGATGGTGGACTAAAACTATATCACGACCAATTCTTTTAAATTATATTACACTTTATATTACAAAGTGCACTAAAGCCCTTCAAATGTATTAAAAAATGTTTCTGAGTAGCAAAATCTTGCTGAAAAGTATTGCAGCGCAGGAGTCAACTTTTTCTGTGACAGGCCATATAGTAAATGGCATAGACTCTGTGGCCATTAGGTCTCACAACTATTCAACTCTTCTCTTGTAATGTGAAAATAGTCATATTGATATGTAAACAGATAGGCACGGCAGTGTTTCAATAAAACTTTATTTATAAATACAGGCAGTAGACTGGATTTGGCCTGAGGCCTATAGTTTGGGGACTTCTACTCTAGGATCATAAATAGTAAGTTATCATGAGTGGCTGGTGCCAACACAACCAATTTACACAATATGTGGTTTTGATCCAGCATAACAAAGAATTAACCATGGGTAAAAAAGAATTTTGCTCATGATCTATAGATATAAGTGTCTCATATTTTCCAAACCAAAATTTGGAATACATGATCTAGCAATAGGGTATTAGACCCTGCAAAAAAATTCACATTTCCTGAGAAACTGACTATCCTAAGAAACCTAAGTAGTAGGGTAATCATATTTATGGAATAAGTTGTAATTCTTAAAAAATAAAAGTACTCATAGTTAATGCCTACAGAGTACTTGCTGTGCCAGGAATCGTTCAAAGTGGTTTGCAAGAATTAACTCATTTTATCCTTACAACAACTTTGTGAAGTAGGTATTATTATACCCATTTTGCAGATGGGACAACTGAGGACCAGATAAATAGTCTGATGAAGGTCATAAGGGTAGTAGGTTATAGAGATGGGATTCAAACCCAAGCTTTCTTGCTCCTGAATCTGCTCCTAGTCACTCCTTTGCAAAAAGGATGAGGGAAAAGAAGGCATGCCTGTGCTCCACTTCAAATATATCTATATGCTTGGCCCACTCTTTGTTGAGCATCAAATACTTACTGACTCCTTACTGTGTGATGAATACGATGCCCAGTGTTTTAGGTATATTATATTCTTTAATCCTATCTACAACTCTGTATGGGAGGATCTATTATCCCATTTTACAAAAAAGAAAACTGTGATTTAGGAAGGTTAGAAAATGGCCAAGGACACATGCCTAGGAAGTGGTGGGACCACTTCACTGGCTCTCTTGGGATTACCATTCATTTTTTTTTTTTTTTTTTAATTTATTTTTATTGTGGGTAAAAATCAAAATTCTCACAATACATACAAACATTTACAAAATGATATATAAATATATATGCATATATGTGTATTTGCTTACAAAAATGTTATTTATATATATATATATATATATATATACATATATTTTAAGAGGTGCTTAGATTACCCAAAATATTACACGGAACCCACTGGGATTCCCATGTTGCCCACCTCCCACACCTCCCACCACATCCCACACAAACATCTCCCACAAGTGTGGCCCACCACCCTCAATGAACTTACACATCTTGGAGCCTTGCCACCAACCATAGACCACAGTTCACACTGTAGACCACACTCTCTCCCACTCAGTTCTGAGTGGTGTGTGCTGATTTAAAATGGCCTACATCCGTTGCCACAACAGTACTCAGGACAACCTCCAACTCCCAAAGAAGCCCCTGTATTTCAACTGCTCATCTCCTCCCTACCCCAAAAGTGTCAAGTGGCCACTGGCTCCACCTCATTGTTATAATTTCTTGCATTGCTAGAATCACCATATGTGAACAAGAGAATACTATTCATTTTTAAATAAGGTAATCACTTCCTGAATAGCTATTTGCAGGAGGTTCACATTAGGGAGAAGGGACCGGACGATGGTCCAGGCTAGCAGGCATTCTCCTTATGATGCAAGCCCATAAGGGAGGCCTCTCATCCTTTATTCTTCCCTGTACTGGTCCCTCAGGTAACTAGAACTTACAGTGACTGTCCTCGACAATATTCGGATATAGCAGAGCCAGCCCTAAGCTAGTAGGCAGCTGGGGCCAGGTCTTGGGTCCCAGCCTTGCCTCCCTGGCAATGAAGATTCTTATAAGCCACTGCCCCAGGGAATGGCCGGTCACAGCTCGTTTACAGACTCCTTTCTTGGGCTGAGGAGCCTGAGTTCTAAGCGTTGAATCTGGCTCCCACTTCTTGTCTTGCTTGAGTACTCTTAGTCTCTATTTTAGCACAAGATTCAAACTGCCTCTTTCCAGACTGGAGCCCAGCAGCCAAGGGGCTGCATTCCTAACTGCTTTGTGCTTCTGTTATATTTCTGGTGTATGGATCTACCTATCTTTTTTCCTGAAAAGTAGCTATGCCTTTTTAATATCCTCTATTTTGCATTTTATCTTTGCTATGGGGTGGTGCAGAGGGAGCCTCAAAATGTGTATTCACAATGGCAAATTGCTCTAATATTCAATTTCCAACAAAACATTCACTTTTATTAATACAACAATCCCAAAATTCTAACATTGTTCAGCAGTGATAATACTTATTTTTAAATCCCTTTGTTTTCACCAACAAAGCAGTAGCTGATTATGCCTTACTGACAGATTCTCTTTTTTAGTCTGGCTAATTAAAAGTGGATAGCCCCAAATGATAAGTTTCACATTTCTTTTCTTTTACAGGAAGAAAAGGGTTGAGAAGCTGCAGCAATTCAGATGTGCTGTCTATTACTATCTGGATTATAGCTCAAAACTTCTGCAGTTTTCTCTCTAATCTTAATTAGAGAGGAATCCAGCTACTATTTGTGCACTCATTTACTCAGCTTTTAAGAGATGAAGTTGAAGTCCAAAAGAAGGGAATCATGATATTAGAACTATTTACTTAATCATCACTGAAGAAATCTTTATCACATTTTTCCAAGTGTTTCATTTCCCAAAAGAAGTTCTATGCATATTATATTTCTGAAGGCTGCTTTACCTAGGGCTCCATTTAAATTATCCACACAGGTTCCTGGCCTATAAGTTTCTGCACAAGAGGGGAATATAAATGTACCAAACTTTACATAACATGTATTTCTGAAAATTTATGTATGCATCAAATTTCAACAAATCAAATTGCATTTTTCCCTTTGAATTATAATACAATTTCAAAGATGTGTTCCTAGAGGAAAAGAAAATACAATCTAAAACACCTAAGAGGGAAGCGGATACGATTCAAGAGATTGGGCTCCCGTCTACCACATGGGAAATCTGTGGTTTGGTTCCCAGTACCTCCTAAAGAAGACAGTAAGCTAGTACAATGGGCAGGCATGGCAAGCTAACACAAGATGATGTAACAAGAGACACAAGAAGAAAAACATAATGAGAGACACAACAAAGCAGGGAGCAGAGGTTCCCAGTGCCTCCTAAAGAAGAGGAGCAAGACAGCGAGCTGATGTGATAGGCAGGCATGGCAAGCTGACGCAACAAGATGGCGCAACAAGAGACACAGGAGGAAAAGCAAAGGAGACACAGCAAAGCAGGGAACTGAGGTGGCTCAAACGATTAGGTGCCTCCCTCCCACATTGGAGGTCCTGGGTTCAGTTCCCAGTGCCACCTAAAGGAACAAAGACGACGAACAGACACAGCAAATGCAAACAACGAAGGGATGGGGAGAAATAAATAAAATAAATCTTTAAAAAACAAACAAAAAGGGCACCATTCGGAGAATGATATAAGTCAAGCACTTAACTGGAAAATATCTTCTTAGTGATAATGAGGTTTATTCTGTAATTCAAGTGTTACATTGAAAATACAATATCACCCAACGTCAAGAACTATACTAAATGCAATGAAATGAAAACAGAACTTGATTTTGTTGGAGAAATACTTGGAACTTTTAGACAAAAACATGTATTAAAAGATAACTGCAGGGGGCGGATGTGGCTCAAATGGTTGGGCGTCTGTCTGCCATATGGAGGGACCTGGGTTCGACCCCCGGGACCTCCCAGTAAATAAAAAATATATATATAGAAGGTGCATGGGCTGCCAGGCTCTATGTGCTGGTGAGCCGCCAGGCCCCGGGAGCCATGCAGCAAGATGATGATGTAACAGGAAAGAGACGCAGGGGAGAGTCAAGACGAGATGCTCCGAAAGCTCCAAAAACCAGGAGCCGAGGTGGCGCAGTTGGCAGAACATCGCTCTCCTACATCAGAGGTCTCCAGGACCGAATCCTGGTGAAGACTGGAGGAGAAGGATGAAAAGGGATGGCAAGAAACAGACACAGAGAATTGCCCAACGAATGGACACACAAAAAAACAGCAAATCGGGAAGGGGGTTTTAAAATGGATAAAGTAAATAATAAACTTAAAAAAAAAAAAAGATAACTGCTTTGAAGAGTTTTTCTACTTTTCTCTCTAATGGAGAAGCTGAAAAGAACAGGTTTTAGAGATAGACTTGGGTTCAAATCTTGACTGTCTCTATCTGTGTGACTTTGGGCAAACTAAGCAACTTCTCTGAGGCCTAGTTTGTTTCTTCATCTGTAAAATGGGGATAACAATAACTACTTTTTAGGGTTCGAATGAACTCTAAAAAAAATGTGTGGTATATAGTGTAAACTCAGTATGTGGTAACTATCAGTTTTACCATCACCAGCTGGACTTTCTTCCCCCAGAAAATAAGAAAAATCCAAATACAAATGCATATTTCATCTTTACTATATCTGATGTAAGGGATGCTTTCAAACCAATGTTTCTTGATTTCTACTCCCTCCTGTGTCAGACTGCAATTCAATCCCTTAACAGGAGGGAATAACAGACAGACACGCTTAAAAGAAAACATTAATTCTAATATCTACTACCAAGTGCTCACTATATTCCATGGTAACCCTATGCATCATGCTAATCGTTTCATACATGATCTTGCATTATTATTCTGGTTAACAAGCTTACAGTTTGAGTAATTCGTTTACAGATAGCAAGTGACAGATCAGAGACTCAAACTCAGATCTCTGTATTTTTAACGAGACTCTTGCTTTTTAATGAGCATGGTATCACAGCAGGAAGACACGATTTAAGAAGCAGTACCAGAGAAGGAGGTATACACTCTGAACAAGGCAGAAAACTGTTGACTCAATATGGTAACTACATTTCAGGTGCTCATGCTGAATCACTTTTAAGCACATGTTGAATTAAAGACATAAATTCAAGCAGTTAATATGAACTTGTCTGTAATGGGTATGTGCTAAATAGACTTGACCTTGACATTTTATATCAAAGTTAATAGGGGAACTGTCAGTCCCTCGAGCAATACCACCAAGTTATTTACAAATAGAGTATAATGATCATTTTCTGAGGGGAAGAGAGGGCGATATGAAGGAAAAAAAGATGAGTTTTAACAAAATCAAATGTCTCATTAAAATTTTAAATGTTAAGTACTCTATGACTTCCCAGAGCTTGTAAAGAACCTGTATAATTATGAAGAAAAAACAAGTCCCTTAAGTAAAGGCAAAGGGCCAAGGTGCAAATAATTCCAGCTGGTAAAGTAAGGAACTTCTTTATATTATAGCACATGGCGAGCTGTTTCAGCTACTTAAATTCTGGGTCTTCATAAAAAGCTTGTGTTTCTAAATTTAAATGTTTTAAATTATAAAAGATAGTACAAGTAATATAGTCTATAAAAAGTATTTAAAAGTATATCTCATTAAAGGAAAAAATTAAATGTAGGCCCACATTACACAATAGTGTATATTATATCCAGGAACCCCCCGGCTTGCCTGTCCGCCATGGTCAACAAGGAAGCAGCCTTTGATGATGTAGTGGAAGAATGTGTGACCAACAAGGAGTATAAAATATGGAAAAGAACACTCCTTTCTTTACGATTTGGTGATGACCCATGCTCTGGAGTGGCCCAGCCTCACGGCATAGTGGCTTCCAGATGTAACCAGACCAGAAGGAAAAGATTTCAGCATTCATCGACTTGTCCCGGGGACACATGTCAGGTGAACAAAACCACACTGTGATAACCAGTGTACAGTTCCCTAATGGTGATGCTCAGTTTGATGCATCACACCATGACAGTGATAAAGGAGAATTTGGAGGTTTTGGCTCAGTTACTGGAAAAACTGAAATAGAAATCAAGATCAACCATGAAGGAGAAGTAAACAGGACCCATTATATGCCCTAGAACCCTTGCATCATTGCCACAAAGACTCCATCCGGCGATGTTCTTGTTTTTGACTACATGAAACACCCTTCTAAACCAGACCCTTCTGGAGAGTGCAACCCAGACTCGCATCTCTGAGGACATCAGAAGGAAGGCTATGGGCTTTCTTGGAACCCAAATCTCAGTGGACACTTAGTGCTTTAGATGACCACACCATCTGCTTATGGGACATCAGCGCCATTCCAAAGGAAGGAAAAGTGGTGGATGCGAAGACCATCTTTACAGGGCACACAGCAGTAGCAGATGTTTCCTGGCATCCACTCCATGAGTCTCTGTTTGTGCCAGTTGTTGATGGTGAGAAACTTATGCTCTGGGATACTCTTCAAACAATACTTTCAAACCAAGCCACTCAGTTGGTGCTCACACTGCTGAAGTGAACCGCCTCTTTCAATCCTTGTAGTGCATTCATTCTTGCCACAGGATCAGCTGGCAAGACTGTTGCCCTGCGGGATCTGAGAAATCTGAAACTCAAGTTGCATTCCTTTGAATCATAAGGATGAAGTAGTCCAGGTTCAGTGGTCACCTCACAATGAAACTATTTTGACTTCTAATGGTACTGATCATAGATGGGGTGTCTGGGATTTAAGCAAAATTGGAGAGGAACAATCCCCAGAAGATGCAGAAGATGGGTCACCAGAGTTGTTGTTTGTTTATGGTGGTCACACTGCTAAGATATCTGATTTCTCCTGGAATCCCAACGAACCTTGGGTGATTTATTCTGTATCAGAAGACAATATCATGCAAGTGTGGCAGATGGCAGAGAACATTTACAATGATGTGGACCAGAAGGACAAGGATCTTAGATATGTCTGCACTTGTGATTTTAAACTCCGTGTTTTTCCCTCTCAACCCTGAGATTGATTTAACACTGGTTTTGACACAGACTTTGTTCAGCTATCCCTCTATAGCTACCATCAACAATGTTATTAGCCCAGACATTGGGTGTTTTCTAAATATTAACTGGGGGACTTGATTCAGCAAACCACAAACTTATATTTAAATTTTCTTCAGGAATTTTCTAGAATCAAACCCATGTCTGAAGTAGACACAGAAAGGGGAATATATGTGTGTGGCTATTTTTCGTCTTATGCTATATTCCCAAATTTTTGAGACTCCGTTAAGGTTAGAGTGAATAAGGAATAGAGCCAAGTGGGGTAGGCACCTGAACCATGAAGTATAACACTGCAAGATGTGTTTATTCAGGAAACGGGGGAGAGATCCAAGTCACATAGGTTCCTACTCTAAAATCATCATACCTGACTTTCCAGGATGCACATTTTCCTATGTACACCAGTCTCCTCTCAATTTCTTCAGTGAAGTCAAAACTTTATCTTACGTGTTTCTCTTTCCCCATATATTTTTGCTCGTTAGTGTACTTCTTGACCTGTTTCATATTATTTCTTTCTTTTCTGTGAGATGGTTGTTTTTTAAACTTGGGACCACCAAATTGTAAAGACATATATTTTTTACCTGACAGTTATACCACAGGTAGACTGTCAAGTTAGGCTGAGAAGAAGGAATCAATAGCTGATATTTATTTTTAAAATTAAATTAATCCTGGATAAGAGTTTTCTTTCTCCCCCCCCCTTCTTTTTTAGGAGTTAGTCCTTGACCCCTAGTTTGGTACCATCTCCCTTTTGGGTCACCTGTTTCACCAGCAGGCTTGTTATTCTCTAAGACTAACTGTGTAAGTGCTTATAATGGAATAAATTGCTTCTCTACATTAAAAAAAAAAAAAAAGTGTCTATTATAGTTTTGAGAATTATTTAGGATATGGTATGGTAGACAATACGAGCTCCCCAAAGACACCCACGAACCAGTGAATATGTTACCTTACGTGGCAAAAGGTACTTTCCAAATGTAACTAAGTTAAGGGTCTTGAGATCCTGGATTATCTGGGTAGAGCCAGTGTAATCACCAAGGGTCCTCATAAGAGAGAGGGGGAGGGTACCAGAGGGATTCGTTGATTTAAAGATGCTAAACTACAGGCTTGGAAGATGGAGGAAGAAGCCATAAGATGGGAAATTCAGGCAGCTGCTAGATAGTGGAAAATGCAAGGAAACAGATTCTCCCCAGAACCCTGCCAACCCATTACACACATGTGACCTCCATAACTGTAAGGTATAAATTTGAATTGTTTTAAGTCACTAAGTTTGTGGTAATTTGTTTCAGTATCAATAGGAAACTAATACAAATGACCAAGAAGGATAAACTCTTCTGTGGTTAGCAAAATTAAAATACATATTAGCTCTGAGATGAACTTTGCTTTTAAATAATGTAGATTTTTAAAAAACTTAAAAATATTTTCTATCTTATACAAGTTGAAAAGTCAAAAGCTTTAAAAAGTCAGTTCACAAGGATCATATGCTGGCTCCATAAAAACTTTCTTAAAATGGCAAAAGGGTTTTTCTCCCCTTTTTTGGTCTCCAAAAAATCTTAAAATTCCTATAAAACAACCATCAGGACAAGCTTTTGGCTTTTATCACAGATGTGTGAATCTACTCTGACCTTGTGAGAACCACTTTTTTTCCCCTAAGTCTCAACCTCTTATATTACGAACTGGGAAGAAGATCAATAAAATCAACCAACTGTGAAAATAAGGTCCATAGGCTAGAAAGAAATGCTGATAGAGGAAATATATATAATAATAGAGAATCACAAGGTGGTTAGATCCTTGTCCATTTATATGTGGACTACGGAATGCCCTGACTTTTACCCATCTTATTATGCCATGTTTATCACCTTTGTTGCAAGGAGCCTAAAAGCTGATCCTGACCAGAATGCTCTCAATTAGGTTCACTTCAAAGTTTTTTTCTATTGGGCAAATTTTCTCAAAGTGTAAATAACCAGTTTTTGCTTAGACATCTAAACTCAAAAATAATCTGCATCATTCTTACTACAATCTTTTTGGCACAAACTACCAATGAAGTAAAAGAAAAAAATAGTTGCTTTCCAATTAATAGCATCCCCTGAGGTTTCTCCCCCTCCCTCAAATACTATCACAAAGACAGTTAGGAAAAGCATGCACACACACACACACACATGCATTTGGCACCTCACAATTTAACCTCTCAGAATTTGGATGAAGTAAATTCCTCAGCTTTCAGCAAAGACTTGTCATCATTCTTCTTTTTCTTACAACTTGTATTTTTACTTCAATATAATGACATACTTTCTTGCTTCCCTGCCATTTATACTTGAAATTTTTATGCTAAGTGGTCTCACAGTTAGAAAATACTGAGAAAGATATTCTTTCAGAGGTATGACCCATTAAGTTGGTTCAAGGAACCCAGAGCAGTGAGACACCATCGCCTGTGGCTGCCATACTCATAAAGAGCTTGAACAGAACAAAACAAAAAAAAAGCAAAACAAAGCAAAAATACACTTAGCAAAAGCTAAGTCAGGGTTACTTTCCATGCTTGTGTGTGTGACAGTGAGAAAGGGCACATGCATGCTGGATACAGCGAGCTGCGCAGGCTGGAGCTTGAGGGAAGCCACCAGGCTGGTACAGGGATCCCAGAGAGCAGCCACTTCCATGATCAGGAAAAAGCAAAGCAAAACAAAACAAAACAAAAGCAACCATATTAGATGGGTCAAGGAGGAATCCAATTTTTTTCAGTGGCAGCTCCCTGTTAGACTTTTTTTATTCTCCTTCTAACTCTTGACCATAGCGCTTCTTTCTTTTTCTCCATAAATGGAAGTCTTTGTTCTGTGTTCTGTGGGGTGCCCCCAAGAGTCTATGGTAGACTTTTTTTAAAAAAAAAAAAAACAAAAAACAAAAAACAAAACAGTTCTCGACTATAGCTATCTCCTCAAAGCCAGCCAAAGATATTCAGACTCCAGATTGAGGTTTCTTCCCTGTGCAAAATTAACCAGGAAACTGATGTTCAATTTCAGAACAGCTTTATTGGAATTCCTGTGCTCACTGCTATTTACAGTTTGTATTTTATAGCATTATTTTATGTTGAATAGCTACAATAAGACATTAATCCTCTAAGTTCTTCTAAGAGCCCTCCTTTAGCAGCCTGACTCATAATTTTGTATTTGTGTTTATTTCTTGGAGTGACTAACCGAACACTAAGTCCTTGAGATTAAATTATCTTAAAATTCTCATAATTGTTTGGCCCTCATGAAGTTTGTCTATATAACAACTTAGATGAAGTTACAGAGCTAACTGGAAATTGGAGGGTATATACCTGTGAAGGTTGCCAGATAAAATATAGAACGCCCAGTAAATTTGAACTTCAGATAGAAATCCTATAGTTGTGTTTGCTAAACCTGGCAACCCTAATGCTCCTGCTTCTTGCAGGACACCCAATAAACCAAATCCCGGTGGCCATATTACAGGTAATGAAGCAGGCTTCATATAGGGTATCAACAGATGGATCTGGAACCTGGCGAAATGTCCGTGTGGACATCAGTGCCCCAAGATGGCTGCTGGAAGACCCTTGAGAGATTTCTGCCACACAGAATGAGATTCCCAGAGATTCCCAGGAGATTCTCTGATATTCTTCAGGGACTTACCATTGGCTCCACCTGGGGGATTGATGGGTTGGGTAATCAATCAAAACAGCAAACACCTGGGACTCCTTCCATGCCATTAGTAAAGGGGTGGAATAATTAATAGTTTAAAAAGCAGGTGCAAAACTTTTCTTGGCCCTGTAGCTCCCTATCCTGCTCCCAGCGGCTCCTGCCCTACACTCAGCCGTCGTGGCTTCTGCACCCTGCTCTCAAAATGCCCCCCTGTGCGGATCAACACGCAAGTAAAAACTGGGCATTTATTATCTATAATGGGAAATTGTAGTCTATAAAATCAGCCCTCTCTATCACTCTTCAGCCCCTTACCCTCTGCCGGGGACCTGTGATCTGTTATTTTCTCCCATTTCTCTTCTCTCACTACCTTAATAAATTACTGGCCTAACTCACCTGACGTGCTCTGAAATTCATTTCTGCAGCATAAATCAAGAACCTAGATTAAATCTGGTAACAGTAGGAGGGTAAGAAATGTCTGGTCTTATAAATTTGAAGTCTCCAACTTCACATTTATATCACTGTCCCAATTAAATTTCAAACCATCACCCATGCTAAACCTGGTGATTTAGCTTTATTTTAATGATCAGACAAGGTTGCAATTTTTAGAGCTTAGGATATGTGAAAAGAAAAAAAAAAAAAACAAGCCACTTTAGTCACCGCTTCACTGAAGGTTTTGGAAACTTCGTATTAGATATTCCTTGTTACTCTCTCAGGTACTTCGCTCAAGCTCCTTATCTTTTTTCCAGGTAAGGACTAGGACTGTGGCCTTCATCCTTCAAGATTATACTCTAACCTGCTGTTCAAAAGATGTGTGTTCTGAGCAGTTACCCCAGAATCGGGGATGAATTTGCCAAATCACTAAATGACCATTTTTAAAACCTGCTACTGTTGTTGAAAATGTATAGCTTCTCTTCAAAAGAATTCAATGTAATTTTCACATCTTGATGTTTCTATGTTACAGCAGAGCAATGGTTTTTAAATGCTAGCTAATAATGAAGATTTTATGGGTCCATGTGAAAAAAGAGAAAAAAAAAGGAAAATGTAGTAAGATTTTCATAAAGGTATATGTTCTCAAATTCAAGGAATAATCCTTTATTCTCAGAGATTATGTCCTTTTTATTTTTTAATGTTAAAGTAAACTTTCATTATGAAATTGTGATACTGGATGTGAAGTTTTTTTTAACATTCTTACTTAGAAAATTGGTTGGCGAATTTATGTCTCCCAAATTCTTTTAAAAATTATACTTGTCTGTAAATTTAAAAGCATGGGGGCATGACGCGGAGAAACTTCTTTATGTCTCTTTCAGAAATACTACTTCGTGTCCAACAATATTAAACAACTTTACCTTTGATTCATTTATCTCCATTTTTGGTGGTAGAAAGAGGTTTAGATTCAAGGAACTATTCTAGGCTGAAGACATGCTGGTAGAAAAAGGATATTTCTATTCTCTTGTAATGTTCAAATAACATATTTTAGGTCTTGTCTTTTCTACTAGAAGATCTGATCTACGTGCCCTGATCTCTGGCACACTGTCACTCGATATATTTTAAACATTGTTGCTTTGGTAAATCAGCAGTAACATATGCACTCTGTAAATGTCAAACACAGAATGCAACACATTCAGCATTCCACAAACCATGGCAAACAGCTCAGGATTCCAGACATTTGAAATGCCTATAATATAGCTCAGCTCACTCCTACTTGGAACAAAGAAATTCCCCCTTTTTTTTTCCCAGTTCTATGGACAACATGGTTCCGAATAGGAAAGATCAAGAACATTTTCTTGATTCTTTCATAGGAAAAGTCTTTTGATAAATATCCTGGAGGAAATCATGTAATATTATGAATAATCATATTAAATTTTCTAGTTTTTTAAAAATAGAAGATTCAAGCATGTTCTGGCACTTTGCAAAAATCCCATTTGATTTACTATTTTTTAATTCAATTTAATCCTCAAGCCATCCCTTCAAAGCAGGTGTTACTATCCACAATTCAGAACAGCAAAGAGAAGGTGAATATAAGTTAAGCAACTCAGATGAAGTTACAGAGCTAACGAGTGATGTTATTAAAGGCAGGGCATGTGAATCCAGTGCGTCCACTTTTCACTGTATTAAGCTGTGTGTTTATGCCTTATGGTTGTTTCTGAAGTAGAAATGTTTCTTATCTACAGCAGGTTATTTAACTACAGGTTAGACAAAATATGTTCATGAACCTTGTCAAGCCAATCAATGAAACCTCCAGAAGTAAACTTACTTGGCATTGGATTTTGATGGAGGGCTATGATTCAAAAGTATTTAATGTACAACATTACTCCTGGCTTCCGGACGACTAACCATACTCCACCAGCTGCTTTACAGCATGCATTTCAGTGTAGCTTACAGCCACTAAGCAATGAAAAAGAGGAAACTGCATCTGTGATCCAATTTTTCTGTAGTTACTAGTCATTTATATCCTGTACAGAATTGGGATGGAACCTAAGGAAGTGGTTAATTCAATTTTCTTTTAACAAAAAAGCATCTACCTTTTATTTACTTCGTGGGAATAAGATGAGGTTGAATGGCTGAATCTGAAAATATGAGAAAACATGTAAAACACAAAACATAATGACTGGCAGTGTCACCCTAAATTTAAAAAACAAATACATAAAAGTTTGAGATGCAGAAATATCTCATATCTGCTGCTAGAACGTCATGCTCCCAATAGCACTCAAAACTCAAAACATATGAGATGGTACCATCAGATGGTACATGCAGTTCCATAAACATATTTGTTCTTGTTGCAGTGGTTATACTGGTGGGATCCCCATGATGAAAAGAAAAAAAAAAAAAAAATCTCAAAGGAGGCTTTTCTGATTGTATACTTTGAATATTTGCCTTATTATTTTGCAAGTCTTAAATGGAATATTATGCTATCTAGGAAAAGCTAGCATTGACTTCAGAGAAGAAGATCAAATGACGGAACACTGGATGATAAATCCTCATATATATACATGATTGATATAATTAACATTCTTTTATAGAGAACTTTCAAAAGCAATTTTTAATTTGACCCTCACAAAGATCTAGTTAAATCAATGTAATCCTCTCTTCTGCTCAGCTGACTCAATATAAGGAAAATAAAACCTGTGCTTACTAAGGGAACTTGGACGTCACTGTCCCCATTTAATAGATAGGCATAGGTGACAGGCCTTGAGTGAAACACCGGTTGTATCCCTTAATGGCTGGGGGATGTTGGGCAAGTTCCCTCATTTGTACCACGGTGGAGGAAAAAATGATGTTTGTTATTTTGTTCTTTCTTCAAAGGTAACTAGTCACTAGAGGAACGATGACATGGATTCCTCTGGATTTAAGGACTATAAAAATCACTTTACTGTTCTATCTCAACAATGAATTCACTAAGGAGCCTGAAACGCTCTGCTGTGCTACTCTGCATCTATATATCAAATCAGAAAGCAACAATATCCCGGTTTTAATACAACTGGATGTTCATATATGAATTATGATCTCTAATATGTGTGTGCATTTTCCAAAAGTGTATTACAGATTGCGTAGTAGGGGTAAAATTACAGGTGAACTTATCCCTGATAAATTAGAAATTCTTTCCAAAGCATCCCTGACTGGAGCGTGTACAGGGAATGTGAGGTTAACACCCCACAAAGCCAATATTCACTGGCAGAAAACATTAAACATCAGAAAGAAGTCGTCTAAAAATTATGGCAAACATTAAGATTCCTTTAAAGTACTACCATAATAAATAGGGCTTAAAAATGACCACATCAGACATAATTATTTAATAAAAACCTGGTCAGCATGCACATGTATATGTTTATAATTGTTATCTTCCTTCCCATGGCCAGGCCAGGGCACTCAGGAGGTAAAGCATTTGTTAGCTCCTAGAGATGATCCTGCATTGTTTGGAAGAAAAGTACAATACAAAGTCACACTTTGATTGAATTCTAGATTCTGTTCCACCCCAGGGGAATCTAGAGTAAAGCCATTCGGTTTTCCTTTAGCATACCAATTAGCAGGGGCAAACAGGGCCCGCCTGGTCTAAAGGAGACATCAGAGACATCTGCGTCCCTGTAATTCCAATAGAGCTCAGAAGTCTGGGCTTTATACCACCTTCTGAAGGGTTGCACATGGAGAAGCAATACTTAAAAAATACTCTTTGGTGATGAAGAAAATAAATGGCATTTCAAAATAGCCTGCTTTGTGGAAAAACAATCTGCCACATTTCAAAGTCTGAATAAAACTCATATTGAAATAAAACTGACAGGATTAACTGTTGCAATAACAGAGAGCTCATTTCATCCTGCCCTTGCCTGCCTGGTATCTCCTAACTGTTCTTTAAAATGCTGTTCAGTCATAGCAGCCTCGTTATCACCTGGTTTTACATCTGTTTATATCTGAAGTACTCTCAGAAAGGTAAGTGAAGTCAGGAAGGGGTCTACTTTGTTGTTGGATCTCTGCAGCTAGGTCTGATATGCAGATAGTGCTGAATAAATGCTTGTGGACTTAATGAGGATGGGTCCAACTGGCTCTCAAACAAAAGTAGGCAGAGTCCACTAAAGGGTGATACATATAAAAATAAATGAAAGAACAAGAGGTAATTAAATGAGCTACCAGGGTGTTTGGGCTTAGAGTTCCAGAAAATTGCTAGGACATGCATATTAACTTTTCCGTTTATACAGCATCTTACCTTGAAGAAAAAATAGCTTTTCTGCAAATATACCATTTATTGAAACAAAAACAGATTTGCAAATAATCCACTTTATGATTCTAACACAGAAGTTACCAAGAGCGCTAAAGATTTCCATGGTTTACAATGTTAAGGATACAAATAATAGGCCAACAGTAATCACTACAAAAGGTCAATATGGAAAAAAAAAAATAACACATGGTGGAACCTGTCCAAAGTTGCCTGTGGGCTTTGCTCACATTTTGCTAAGAGAATGAAGAATGCAAAACAATGAAGTCCCCCTTGGGGCCTTGATTTAATACAACATGCCCATTATCTAAACTGATGCTATTTGCGGCAGACCACGTTTCTGTGAAATGAATTAGTTGAAACCAAGTGTCTCTTCTGGAGTCTAAAGTTCTACACATGTGATTTACTCCTTCAAGACATCTTTAAAGTACAAATGTGTTATCACACGTATAGCATCATCTCTGCTTACAATAAGGAGGGAAAAAACCAAGATACTGCCTTGGAAGAATTAAATCTGATATGCAGGAACTCGAGACTTCACTGTCGGAGGCCCCCTCATTCTTGGTACCATATCACATTTCAGCAGCCAGAGCTCAGCTCCACACCTCTCTGCCTTTGCTCTCTGTGGGTTGCTTGGTAGCTTAAGGACACAGCAACTAAGGAGTGGCTTTTTATTTCTGAAAGGTGACTGACCTTCAAAGAACTAAGGAGAGGGAGAGTAGAGGTTAGAAATGATCAAGGCTTGGCAACTATCCCAGCTTACCTATGCTCCAACTATCCAGAGAAGAGAAGACAGTCACAAAGAAGCTGAGAGAGGCATGAGAAGGAACCAACTTCTCCTTCCGCTTCCTCGGAGCATCCTGCCTCCTTTTAGCTCATGACTGCCCTCAACCAGCCCTGTAGACTTTCCGTGTGTGTCTTTCCTGGATCCTATAACCAGCATCAGAAGACCAAAGCCTCCTAGACTGTCCTCTGGAGATATGGAAATACCACGTTTGGAGGAGAGAATTTCAAATATGTCAAAGAATCCATTTCTGTTTAATGGGCTCTCTCCAAGGGAAAAATAAAGGATATACACAATCAACAAATACAAGATAGGAACTGCACGGACTTGTAAGATAGTTAAGTGATAACATTATGTTGAACTGGTATGACACAGAGTGTGGTTCAGTGAGAGTCTGGTGGATTTGCTTCTAGTCCTATGACCTTGGTAAAGTCATTAGAAATCACTGGGCCTCAGTTTTGCCAAAGGCAGGGTTGGCCCACATACAGAATAATCGAGAGATCCCGCGAGAGGGCTCTGTTGTCTTCCCTGTGCACTCACACAGCCTCAGTGTCATCTATTTAGTTTATCGAAGTTCTGATGAACAAAAACTAACAAAATCCAAAAAAGCCTAGATGTTTTCTAAAGGTCCCTATAACTCTATTGTTCTGAAGCCAAAACGTTTTTAAGAGTCATTATCTTAATTATATACCTGTGGTAAGACTAGGACAAAGTTAACACTACCCATAATATTTGTCCCTTGCCTTCCTTTTTTATTTTTTTAAATTAAAAATATCCAGGAATGTGTTTGATGAAATCTTTCCAACAATCCCTGCAAAACTCTAAGGGGCATCATTCATTCTAAAGACAACATCAACAGTGTCCCCTGGATTGTGCCACTCAGTGGCCTTGCACAGATGCTTTTAGAGCTGGGTGGGTCTGGATTTGAATCCTGTCTCTACCACTTACTAATGACATGAGTTTTGGCAAGCTATTTATCCTGCTTCCTCCTCTGTACAGTGGAGATAAATTGTACTTCCAAAGGATGCCATGAAAACGAAATAAGCTAACATATGTAACGAACGGGGCATTAGTGCAGCATGCCAACACGAACACGAGTTCCCTGAAATCACAAAAAACAATAAGTAATATATTTCATAGCACAGGAAACAATGATGTCTAGGATTTGTGGCTCATGACATAAGGAGAGACCAAAAGTTAAAAGATAGGGGGTCAAAATGGCCCTATCACTACACAATTCTTAAGTCTCAGAACTGTGATAACAAGCAGAAAGGAAGATAACCAGAACATTAATTAATTAGAGTCCTATTGGTACAAACGTTGTCAAGGATAAAAACTGTACAAATATGACAGGCTGCATTCATGGAGGTATATGTGCTGCCAACAAATTACAATGAGCTTAAATCCACACTCTTTTTTTTTGCCTTCCTTAGGAATTCAGGGTCAGTCAATATTTACTTGTTTGTTTATTATTTTTTGCTTTTATAAAGGGTATTTATTTGGGGTAGAAGCTTATAGTCACAAGGCTATAAAGTGTAAGTTACTTCCCTCACCAAGTGTTGCCAAGTGTTGGAACAAGATGGCTGCTGGTCTCCATGAGGGTTCAGCCTTCCTTTTCCTCCTAAGGCTCCATGGTTCCAGCTCCTTCCCTTCTCAGCTGTAGGCTAGCATAAGGCTTGTCTCTCTCCCTGGGGCTTGTTTCTTTCTGGGCTCAGCTGCTCTGCTCGCTCCAAAAGGTCAGCTATAAACTATCAGGCGAACAGCTTGTCTCTCTTCCCAGGGCTTCTGCCATATCTAATGCAGCCTTCTCTCTTTCCTCACATATATGCTTCTCTGTGTGTTTACTTCTTGGGGCTCCAGCATCAAAACTCCAGTCAATATTTAAATGGACTGAATCTTTTATTTAATTCTTAAATTAAGTGATTGAACTACATGATAAAAGTATAACTTAGGAATTATAGGTTTTCAAAGTGATGGAACTGAAAGGGATTTTAAGTATCATCTAGACTAATCCCCACATGTTACATCTTGGGGAAATCGCAGCCTAAAGATGAAAGACTCACACGTGGTCACAAAAGAAAGAGCCAATTTTGGCATTTGGTCTCATTAACTTATTCTTTTCCTTACTGCAGTTGTGAGCTTTATTCAATACACATGCCAACAATTCAACACTTGATGTATGGTTTCCCATCTCAACTTTGCCTAATTTGGGGTTCATATGGCAAGGAAGATATCTGAAGAGCTGGGTCAATGACTGACAGAAGCAGCTAGGAGGGACTGGAAGAGAAAGTCTGTGGATATTCAAGAAGGTAAATGAACCTATTAGAAAGGCTATTAGGGATCTGACAGCCTGGGATTTGACAATGAGGGCCTAGTAAGGGACCAAATATAGACTTATTCTCCATATCCAAGACCTGGCACAGAGACCAGCACATAGTAGTACTTAGTACTTATTGTTCAGTGACTGGATGATGAGCCATGAACAAATGAATGAATGAATGAAAAGATCTGATCTGAGAGAAAACTTAAAAGCCTTACAGGCAACAGAGAAGTGGGCCTGCCTAGTGCAGTTCCTTAAGGGTGGAGGAAGAGGAGAGCTGTGCAGGCTCCCTTAGCCTCAGCAGGAAGGAGGTGGCTGTGTTTCCTTCGTAAGTATAGCAGAGTGAGCCCATGGCCCTTTTTCTTCCTCCCCACACTTCCACTCTCAGGAAGTGTAGTAGTTCCCAAGGCACTGGTTCCGCTTCTGGCCACTGTGCTCTCAGGATGGAACATGGAGAAGAGAAATGTCCAAGGGGAGTCTTTCTCCAAAGGCAACAGCAATTTCAAATCCATAGTGTCACATTATGTTTAGAGGAGACTGTGCTCAAATGCTAATCGTGCAAGCTACTGACCATACTGACACCGATGAGGAAAACGTTTCATAGCAGGAACTTAAGCTCAAGAAAGCAGTGTGATCCTAGGCAAGCAGGGCACATTTTACCTAACAAGAACAAGGGAAAGCTGAGATTTCCTGGCCAACTTCCCATTCATTGAAAACAGGCCCATTTGTGGTCCTAAGCCTGGTGAGTGTCAACTTTCTGCCAAGTCAGTTAAGTCTGGACTTTCAAAGCAGGATTCATTTGAAAAGTATTGGTGGCACAGAGATGACTGAAAGCTATATCTCATTATATTTTCCAAATAGTAAGAGTCTAGTCTTTGATGCTTCCTTTCCTTTAAACATCTTTGTCTAGTATTTTTCATTTTTGTACCACAGGATGTGGTCACTTCAAAGAAAAAAATGACTAAATAGAGAAGCTGTAATAAAAGATTCTGCTTCAATGCCTAAGAAAGACCTTTCAAGGCTCTTATGATGTAAGTAACTTCCTATTTAAGAGGAATGGAAAACACTTCAGTGGATAATAAAGAAGAACCGGACAGTGTCTTCTCCATACAGCATAGAGCAGATGGATAACAAAAATGACAGTGTGTCCATCAGTTACTAGACTTAAATAATGGCTTTTGAACCCTTGTTCACATGAAAGATATACACAGCCTGAGGAAAAGATATAATGCCTCTTATGTGATCTTCACTTGTCATTACATTAAGACTTAAAGTTGGTGCATTGGAAAAAAAAATCTTTCAAACTGAGAGAGCAGATCAGTGAAAAGGCTTTTATATTCTTTTATATATGGCAAAGCTTTTATATTTTTAGCACAGTTTCAATTCCCTAAAGAGATGTCACCTCAAAGAAATGTGCTAAGCCCCCGTTAAAGCTTTTGCCAATGCTGGCACTTGTCCCTCAACGCTGGCTTATTCTAACTCAGCTCTGTATGCAATCCAAAGAATAAACATGAGTCTAGTTATGATTTCAAAGAGATAGACAACATCAGAGGAGTTTTAATATTAATATTTGTAAAACATCCTGAGAAATAACAGAAAAAAGTGCCTATTTTCATTGCATTGTCTTCTGCAATGAAAATAGAGAAAAAGTAGGAAAAAAACAAGCTGAAATTTTTTTCTGATAAAGGGACAGCTTTGTTCTCTTAGTACAAATAATCTTAACTAAGTGGTTAATTCTTCTAAGAAGACCAGCTTCTGGATAAGACTGAAAACATACCACTGTGTCTAAAGTTAGCATACGACAAAACCCCTAGAAAGTAGCCCAGGCTGTTGAGCTCAGAGTACCTTGATTTTTCTTCTTTGACTTTAAATCTGCTGTTGAGCACCTAACACTTACATAAAAGTGAGTCTTGGGAAGCAGGATGACTGGTGATGCCCACTCACCTCCCATAATTTTGGACTGGCAGTTAATAAACTCCGGCTTCCTGTCCGTGAGGTAGCGCTGGCAGGTGTGATGGAGGATCTGGAAGAAGGTGCATTTTTCTGAGGCTGTGCTGGCTACCCACTGGTCAAAAGCATTTTCAAACAACAAATCAAACTCTGCAGAATCCTGGAAAAGACAGTGAAATAACTACTGATCTCCATCTATAAAAACTGCTGCTTCTAGTTTACCCCAGTGAAAAGACTTATAAATATTAAAACACCTTTCAAAGACTTTGGTCCTAATCATAAGGTCCATCTTTATTAGCACCCATGTGTATGGAGAGTCCACATTGCTGTTCATCAAGCAAACCCCAAATCTTACAGTATTTATAGATGTCCTTAGGAAGACAGTATCACAGAAGTTGCTATAGCCTAACTAAACGTTGGCTAGCCTCAGAATTCAGACTTCGTATTGCTTTCCAATTACTTGGAAAAAGCATTCAGGTTCTCAGCACTGAAATATATTAATCGTGCCTCTAAACTCTAGTGTGAAGAGACTCCACCCTTGTTATTGTACCATAAAGCGATAATTTACATTTTATTATGCCTCATTAAAAATACAGGCCTATGTATGTGTGCATATAAACACACCAAAGGGAATGTACTTTGAATAGATTACTCTACCATAAAAAGCTTCTCTTGTTAAATTCAGTGGAATCCTAATATACAATTTTAAAGAGGTCATTCATTTGTTTGATATTTGGTAAATGAACCTTGCCATTGGTGGTATTAGGAGATAAATGAAGCTTTGCTGAATGTGGCTTTTTCATATTGATAAGCATGGACATATTTATCTGAATTTTGTCCTTTACAGTTTAAATGCTGTTAATCATATTATTGGAAGCAGCTGTGCTTCAATACGAGTCCCCTTAGGTTCCTGTATCAAACAAGATGAAAAGATTTCTATCTTTCTATAAAGGAATAGAAATTAGACATGTTAGTCATATAACTTAAATCGGGAAATAGCCTTGTTAATTAAAACCACCACCACCACTACCGAGGTCAATCAGAAAGAGAGAGTCATTTTGTGAAGATTACTTCACTAGGCACTGGACAATCCACTCACCCGATTGGGGTCAATACCATTAACCTGGCGAAGCTGCTCGAGCATCCACTGTGATCTCCGAACAAAAGACGTGGAGCCTTCAAACTGTTTGACCTTCGTGATGGACGCTTGTGTGGGTTTCTTGTTTGTCACTGCCAAGAAAAGACCATTCAGATTAGTGGGTCTGCAAGTTGGTTTGTTTCCTCATTTAGTGTTGTTTCTGTATGGAAACTACTGTGCATATATGCAATGAATGAGACAGAGAGAGAGAGAGAGAGAGAGAGAGCGAGAGCGAGCGAGCGAGCGCGCGAGCGCACGAGAGTGTGGGAAAGAGGGCGAATAAATGTGTGCATGTTTGGGAAGGGGTCAACTCAAGAGAAATAGAAGTTATAATTCCTGCTCTTAAGCAGTTCACAGTATAACTACAAAACTGTGAGAGCTACTTCATTTATGTCTTCATCCATTCAAACTGAAAATGACTTTACTAAATAACCCAAAGCACCTTTAGTGGAGCCTACAAGTGCATGAATACAGACTTCAGGGAAAGCAGCCTAAGGGGCTGATAGACATCAAGTGGGGTTCATGAGGAAAGGCTGAATCTGAAAGGAAGTGAAGGTCACTGGCTCCCCTGGAAAATTAAAATGTATTTTCTAATTTTATAGTCTAGTGTACAAGCTTCAGGCTTCAGTGAAAAGATAAGGAGTAATTACCTCACTCAAAAAAACTCCACACAACAACTTTAATATTTGGCTTTAAAACACTGTGAAGGTTGCACTTAGTTTGCCTCCGATTTTGAATGTACCTGTCATTCTGGGTACACCACCCCCTTCCCGTGAATTCCTGAGGTCAAGGAAGTCCCTCCTCCCAGCCCTGGTCAGGTCTTCCGCTTCCCCTTCCCTGCTGAGGATGGACATGCCGCCTCTCAGCGCGATGTCAAGTACCAGATTGCAACCCTGAGTATCTCTACTTTTGCTTACTTCTTGACTCAGAGCCTCCAGGTGAGAGGTGACTCAGTGTCTTAAAAGGGCTTTCCTAAAAGTAAGATTTAAATGGAAAAGTTGTTACTAAAGCAGCTACGGAAAGTTGAAAGCACCTCTTGTAACAACTGCAATCCCATAGAAGACTGGGCATCAAGGGTACATTCTTTCTTTCTTTGAAATAACTCCACAGATCTGCTCACAGTTCCAAAGAACTCTACAGATGCCCAACGGATGGCGAAAAGAATCCTTGAGGAAAGAAGGTCAGAAAGCACCTACTTCAATCTTGGTGGGTGGTAAAAAGACTCTCTTTGAGTACAACAGCGTATCGCAGTTTCAATGCCTGGGATCACGAAAGTAGGAGAGCAGGACGCAGGAAAGGAAGGAAAGGTTGGCGCTATGTGCCAGACCTGGCGAGAGCCTTGCGGTTCCCTGACTAAGACTGTTTTTATGGCCTCAGTAAAATCTCCCTTGGCTCCTAACCAGAATTTAGCAAGATTTTTTTTTAAACTTCAAATAATGCTTCAGTTTATTACCCATTATTTCTGTTACATTTGGCTAAAAGCTTCTAAAAATTTCACACCAATTACATTTACTTTCCTTGGTTAAAAAGTCATCATCCCTTTGACACCCCAAATCAGAGGAAATTTTATAGTCTTATAGTCACAATGGCCTTTCTGGCTGACAGTTCCAAGTGTAAACCTGTTAAATCCCATTAAGAATAACTATTACCCTAACTAAATTCAGGCAACATTACCAGTTTGCTCAGGGCTCTGACCATTCATTGAATTCAATTAATTTAATTTTTGTGTCTCCTACCACACAATGGGGGGATTCTATAGGTTTCTCTGATAGACATGCCCTGCACTTGTGTTTTAATGTTAAAGGAAACAACACACCTGCAATATATGCAGGTTCTAAAATGTGCTTAAAAGATTAAAGAATGCTTTTCAATAACAGGAAAACATGGGTTCCTGTATTAGACACACACCCCTAAACACACAGGGAGGATTTCCTCCTTTGTTTATGTAAATCATATCATTTAGGCATCCTGGGAAACATGATGGTTTTTCTTCTAACTTTATTTAAAGTTGTTATGAACTCCTATTTTCACTTCCTTAGGAATCTGTTTCTAAGTAATTTATAGCATTATAAAAACTCAAAAACAATACAGGATCACTGTATTACTGACATGTTTAAGGTTGACATTGAGGAAGGGAAGTCCCATTGGAAGTTTTTCATTGAAATGAGCAGTGCAGGAACCCTGCCCACATGACAAATGACCCCAAAGAATTCCTCATCAGTGGTCCACACTGTAGATGGGTCATTTTTTAACAGAGACAATTGCAACTCTATCCATTTCTGTCTTTTTTTTCCCTATGAGTTCATTACTTGCCTAGTTCTTGGAGTCTGGCTAGCTTTCCTAGGCACAGAGCCCGGTTTGGTTGAATTTTTGTTTACTGTTATTATCTCTAACATCCCAGTTTCTATTTTGAAGCAGGTGCTTTAAAATTATATTATTATATACACATTATATAGAGTTAAATAAAGATCTTCCCCTTCTGAAATCAAAACACTTGCATAAAACACACCACTGCCAGGCTTTTTGAGTTCCATGGTTGAAGGAACCTTGGTTTAACCTTATTTTGATGTTGTCAGGTTCCATAGCTGGTAAAAAATTAGCCAGTCAGAAAAATTCCTGATGTCTAGCAAAAAACAGTGATTTACCTCCTCCTTCAAAAGGAAAGTTGATTGATAGTAACAGCCCTGCAAGATGCACCCAAATAATGGCGTGCCGGATGTCCAACTACTCCTGTCCTGTAGATTCCCATGTTCATTATTTTGAATAACATTAAAGACCAGATAATTGGGATATTTCTGTTGTGCCCTCACCATTTATGAGGAGAAGATAAATGTAACAGGCATTTAAAGGGGTAGGGTGCGGGTGACACTCTCAGGTAATATTGTAGAGTGTCCACAGATTCTCCACTGATTCTCTCTGATTTTCCAATTGGACTCCACTTTGGCTGCACATCAGAATTACCTGGGAGTTTTTACAACAAATTGAGTGAATCAGAAGCTCTCGATGTGTAGCCCTGCAATCCATATTTTCAGATATCCCCAGGTGACTGTTGAGAACCACTTAATGTGCACATTTATTCATTCCAAATACTTGTGGAACATTCCAAATTCTTATGGAACATTTTTAGATGGAAGACAAAGATAATATTTTCAACAATGCAAAGACTGAACAAGATCTGGTTCTGAATCAAGAACTTGGGAGGGGCTAAAATTATGCAAAACCATATTTAAGCATAATAGGATAAATGGCATACCAGGTGCTATGGGGCTTTAAGGACCATGGAGCTTTGGGGAAAGTCAGAGTGACATCATGAAGGAGCTGTATCCCAGGCAACACACCATTACCCTAGCCAACACTTCTATAATTTCTCCCAAACTGGCTTCTCTGACGAGCTTGACCCTTTAAACTTATTTTAAATACAGAACACTGAAGCATCTTTTAAAAACTCTCAACAATGTCCCAAAGCATTTAGAATAAACCCCCTGCTGCTTACTGGGGTCTGCAAAGCCCTGGGTGATTTGGCCCTTCATTACCTCTTCAATCTCATCTTGTTCCACTCCTGCTTATCTTCTACTGAGCTCCAGTCATCTTTTGTTTCTGGGAAACAGCAACCTCTTTCTACCTCAGGCCCTTTGCACATGCTGTTTCCACTATAGGAACACTCCTTCCCTTGTTTTCTCACTATTCAGATTTCAGCTTAAAGATCACCTCCACAGGAAAAGCAATCAAACAAACAGAAAAACCCAAAACTGTGATCACTAGATTCAAGTTAGCTCTCCTGCCATGTTTTTTCTCTCACTGAGTCCTGTTCATTTCAAAAGAGGTTCTTTTAAAACCTGGATAAAGTATTCTGTTTGCTTCTCTAAGACATTTGTGAAGAACACAAACCAGATTGTCATGTCCACCTAGTCCCAAAGAATGTAAGATAGAGATAAATCCCCACCCAGATTTTCTAAGCTACCTCCTACCAGTTTGTGATGCTAGGAGCCTATAAATTGACCTAATAACAAGCTACATTTTTTCAGTGTTTTAAACTTTTAAAAAAATCTCTCTTGCACGCTTTCTGTTGTTTGGGCTTTTTTCCTCTTGAACCTTGCAACAACTCTGCAATACAGATTCAGTTACTGCTATTATCCCCCATTATATTTATAGACAAGGAAACAAACACAGAAAGAGATAACATGCCAAAGTCATACTGTTAATAAGTAGAAAAAGTGCACCTTAAATGAAGAGGATTGACTCAAAGTCCATGTTCTTTCCACCATAGCTTTCTGATGCAATGTGAAATGTTGTGTTTTTTGGGGTGTGGGATGCTCATTAAATAATGTTTAAATGAATCATTTTGTCCTAATGGTGATACCACTTTAGTGATTTTTGCAAAATCCCAAACTATTACTTCCTTAATAGTCTTCTTTAAATAAACTTGCTTTGTTACCTAAATTAGGTAATTCAAAACAAAATTTAAAAGCCATGAGGAGATAAGCAACTCTGCCTAGTGTAAAAAGAAAATAATTTCAAAATAATACAACTAAATCATAAATGCTAGTAATTCAAGCTGGAGAGTTGTCAGTGGAAAGCTCAGCATCTGAGGTCTACTCTGGTAAAATGGGTGATTAGCAGGTGTAAGGGTGTTAAAGACTAGCACACCACCAGTGTTCTCTCAGATATAATAAAAAAGCTTAAACAGACCATGACATACCAGGACCACCGTGCCACACCCATTGGGCCTCACTCAGTAAGTTGAGTTTTGTGATTATTCAAGTGTTTCTTGCTCACTCTGGCGCCTGGTACTAACTGCGCTCTATACTGGAATCAGTGGCAAGCAGAAGCATGGGGGCAGCCAAATCCAGGTAGCTTTTTGCTACCTGTTCTCATGAAATGAATGTGGTTCGTGACTGCACACCTTCTCTTTAGCCATCATGAAGACTTGATACTAAATCTCAGCTGTAGTTAAATAGCAGTAATATGAACTAATGTCTAGAATATAGTAACCATCATTTCTCAAGTGGTAGAATATCTCCATTTCATGAAATAGTCTAAAAAGGTCTTTTTAAAAAAGTCTCCTTCATGAAATCTTTTATAAAAATAAAACCTGGTCATACTTAAAGGGTGGAGACCACTGGCCCTGCTTTCTTCCGATCAGAATATTTTATTTAATTACGAAACAATAAGCTAGCCAGTAACAAACAACTATCTTAATCAGATCAAACTTGGTCTTGTGGAAAGTCAGGAATGTGGAATTCATAGAGGAGTGGACAAAGACTGATGTGGAAAGGGAAGACAGTGTAAATTACTTGCATGTTATGCAAAACAGGAGAACAGCCCACAGTCTGCCAGTGATTCAGAGGCTGATCTTCCATTTCAAGGTCCAATGGTTGAGACTACCTTTTTCTTTTTAAGCCACATTCTTTCTCCTACAATCTCCTACTTCCTAACCATTCCAAAATGAACATCAATTTTACCTATGATATAAACTATCTAGTCTAAGCTCTAAAAATATTATAAACAAAATAAATACTACCTATATATTCCCTAAAAGCTCATTTCTCATTGATATTTTCATACATTTTACTAACATTTGCACAAACATTTACTTTACACATTAAACTCAGATTGAAACATCTTATAACTCTGTGCAGTCACTTCTCCCAAATAAAGCAAAGGTGCTGAAGAAGAACAAATCATATCTATATTACACTTTGAGGTTCAGACTAAGTAGTTAAAATGCAGAATTTATCATACCTATATACCTAGGATACCTTATTAAAATTTCATCAAGCTTAGTCCTACCATGGTCTTACAGTTAAGTGAAAATCAGCATCTTGTGATATGCCTTAGCTCTCTGCTCTGCTGGGGCCTAATAGCCAGACATTTTGATTTTAACAAGATTGTTGATGAGAAACAATTTGGAGCAAGAAAAAAGTGGCATTAACATACAATCTTATCAGGTCTGCTGTTTTTGCTATGTCAGTGGTGACTGACAAAAAGGGAAAAATAAAGAAATCCCCTGAAATGTGGTTCAGATTGAGCACACCTTCTGGGTATTGATGGGGTGAGGAAATAAATCAAAGTGAGAAGTGGTGATTTAGAATTGTTTTTTTAATGCTCCTCCAAAATTCTAACATATCATAATTCCAGATGGATTTCACAGTATCCATGGGAAATAAACATCAGGTTTGAGACCACACCAGCAATTTTTATCTGGTGACACGGCTGAATAGTTACAAAGCTTAGAAGCAAAAATATCCAGGTTGTTACCTCAAATACTTTTTGAATAGGGATACATCCTTATAGCTTTAGTTGGTAGGAAATAGAGCATGGCACTATTTCTACGTAGTATTGATCTTTTGCTTCTCACAGATTTCTTAAAGTATTATAATATAGGGACAGCGTAAATGTTTAGACTCCACAGATGACACACGCCAGAGTTCCAAGACCAGATCACAGTTCATGAAATGTTCAACTTTGTCTTTAGGACTCTAGCCCTCCTTCTTGTGTTTGTTCTCCTCATCTTAGGTACTGGGGAGCTCTCTGGCTGCATTCCTGACAGACAGAAAATGGGACTCAAAGGGGTATTCGAGAATCTGTATGTTTTAGGGAAGAAGCCTTTTATCTAAAGGAATAACAACAAAAACGGTGGCATTTCAGTGATGAGCACTGTGATGGTTAGGTTAATGTGTCAACTCGGCCAGGTAATTGTGCCCAGTTGTTTGGTCAAACAAGCACTGGGCTAACTGTAATACAAGGATAATTAAGGGCTTTAGTCATCAGCTGGTTTATTGCATAGATGGGTGATTACATCTATATCAACCAGGGGGATTGCCATCAGCAATGAGTGATGCTTTAGCCAATCAGCTGAATGCCTTAAAAGGGGAAGTGATTTCAGCATTCAGAGAGAATTTCCCAGCATCTTTGGAAAGCCAATGTCTCCTGGAAACTCATCAAGGACCTTCACTGGACTTTCATCAGAACTCCTGGTTTGCAGCCTGTCTGTGGAACCTGGATTCGTGCATCCCCCGGTCATGTAACAGAATCTTATAAATCTCATACTATTTACAGATACCTCCTGTTGATTCTGTTTCCCTAGAGAACGCTGACTAATACAAGCATCAAACCAGTGGAGAAGAAAGTAGATGCCCTTAAACAGCCCAAGCACCACTTAAACCTGTGAATAGGTTCGATTCACAAAAGCAGATTTCCTCAGTCAACTGAAAGGTCTATCATAAAGAAGTTTTTCGTGCAAAAGGTTCCTCATCCCGTATCTGTTGGAGTTCACCAATTGCCCATATGACTCCACATTCTCATCTCCAAACTGGAGAAAAGGAGAAGATTAAAACTTGCCCCGAAGGGATACCAAGTGAGGAACCATTTGTATGGAAAACTTCTTTCTTGGTAAAGAAGTATGTATAAGCCCTTTAGTAGAAGGAGAAAAAGCTCCATCTTGCACAGAGCTTTCTGTAGGAAGGCTGCTTTTATTATGAAGGTACAGCAGTATGTCCAGAGATGCTAACAACTGTACATTAATAGAGCAAGAGACCTTCTACACCAATGCTTCAGGAAGAACCAGCTGGTCTTAATATCTCCAAATTGGCCACCAGAAGGCCGCATTGCTTTTGGAATATATAACTTCATATCATAGGCTAACCTGAAATCTAGCTGGTACTTTCAAAATCTAGCCCCTTCTAATATTAGTTTTCTTTACCCTGTTCAAAAGGAAGTACAGTTCTTGTGCCCACCAGAAACTATGAATAAACCAAACACTTATTTTAGGTTTAACTGTTTTGTTTCAAAATGAAATGACAGTTTTAAGGGATATGAACAATTTTCTTACTAGAAAAGAAGGGGAATTCTAAGAACTAGTAAGACTAGAAAAAGAAATGGTAAAACCCAAGAAATTAAAGAAATGTCAAAAGACCAGAAGATAAGAAAAACTTCCCCCAATCTATATCTTTTCCTCCAATCCTTACTCTGACATCATCTCACTCAAGAAATCCTCATTGCTCTAGCTCTCCCAAAGACTCAGTTTCAGGCTTGAGATTCAGCAACCTCAGGTTTCTCATTGTGTTCATTTTATTTTAACTTTCTTAGTCATTTCCCTATAGACCTTCACAGAAAATTAATTTGCAAGAATTCTAGGTGAAGGATAAATAGACAATGAGCTATAAAACCTGGTCAATATTAGTTATTACAACTTCATATTGTATATGGAGAGAGAGTAGCATGTCTGATTCATATAATGCACTTATGGTAAACAAACAAACAAACAGGCCTGAGCCAAGGATACAAATACTCAGAGTTGTGAGAACTATGATGGTTTCTGGAAGAGATTAAATTCAATACCAAACACTATAATACATAATGGAAGTAAGAGAAGGGGTTAAATATGTTCATAAAGTAGTATTCTTTTTTAAATTTTACTTCCTTAATTCTGGCAAGAGATGTAAAAACATCATTTTTTTATCTATTCTTAGAAAAGATTTACAAACAGGATCTAAAAACAAAGACATCAAAGAAGCAGCTACCTGATTCAAGAATGAACTACATTACTCCACAAGAAGTCCAAAGTCTGGGAATAAAAACTTGAAGAGATTTCTTTAATGTGATGTTTTCCTTTAAAGTTTTCCTTCATTATATATTGAAAGGTATAGGCCAAGCTACACGTCTCTTCAGGAAAATGTCACATTTGCAGAAATTCAGTACATATTCTACCTGTGAAAGCTGCTAAAAAGCATTCTTTGAGCTCAAATACCCTTTATGATGAGAAGAGATTGAGTTACTTCTGTACCCTCTACTTCCTTATCACTCAGCAGCTATAAAGAGGAGCACTCACCACTAAGTGAGGGAAGGGCCAGATACCTTGCCCCCTGACATTCTGTGCACCCTTGCTGAACATAAACATTTAAAATGTGTGTTTAGTCTAAAAGAACCATGGAAGAATGTTATGTGGTTACAGAGCTCCTTCAAGGTGCGAAGCTATTAAAAAAAAGAGAGAGACTAAAACTTGAAGAGGGCAGAGTGACAGGCAGAGAATTTTCTAATGGACCATGTACTAAACATATAATATCACTAGGTTTCTGGAAAATCAAAGCTGCTATTACTGAGCAAACATCAGGTGTCAAATATAATTACAAGTTTCAGTCAAGCAGAGACAGATTTATCCACTCTCTCTGCTTTCCTTACTCTTCACCACCACCTCCACTTGCTCAATACTTTTAATAATGTATTTAACATGAGAATGTACATCACTGAAGTTCTAAAAAAAAGTGAATGCTGTCACTAAGAACCCATTACTTTCTCAGTTTTACTGTGTTAAACTGGGAAACAAAATCCAGCAATATGTTCTGAGAAAAATGAATGTCAACTACATTAATGAAAAGTATCTACAATTAAAATTAGCTGAATTTACTTTGGCAATATCTAATAAAGCAAAACATGCATATATTCTACAGCCTGGAAATTCTAATCCTGTGGCAACAGAAATGAGTGCTATGTCCACCTTTCCACCTGAAACAAAAAATGGAAAAAAGAGAGGGAGTTCCAGGAAGTTGGCATCTGGGTAGGCAGGTAGGGCTCAGTTCTCTCACAAAAACAATGGAGAAAAGGCCAAAAGCTGTTCAAGGAATATGCTTTGGGGGTCAGCAGACCAGGACGGTGCTGTACAGCCCCCAGGAGGGTGATGGACAGAGAGACAAAGAAACAGAAATAACAACTGTGAGTTACTAAATCCCTGCAGTGGGTGGGAAAGGCACCCATTCCCCACCTTCAAGGTGTGCAGCATGGATAAAATCCACTGCAGCTGACTGAGAGGGGAAAAGATGTCTTCCTCCCCGGGGAAAGGGAAGGTATGGCAGAGGGAGGAGAGTGGTTTCTCTTCAGTATGTTTGGCCAGCATAGTCTGCTTTGAATCTCGGCTCTGGCCAGACCAGAAACATGGGCATACAGAGGTTGAAAGAAACACCTCTGTGGAAACACTCGCTGATGAGCACCATCTGCTGGCCGACCCAGAAAATGCAAGAGAAAAACTAATTTTAGGTCTCTTTTTACCAAACTCCTGGGAGTAAATCTGCACCCCATTAGTGTGTCCCTGGCCCAATTTTGATAATTTAAGATGGGCAATTCTAAACACTCAAAATAAGTTGGATCAAAAATCAGAGTCATGAAAAACAAAACAAAACAAAACAAGAAACAACAAAACTTTAGGCAAGTGAGAGAAACTGACCACCATAGTAAATTCACCAACATATTCAGATGCCTAGACATCAGCAAAAAATTCTAGCCATTCTAGGAAACAGGGAGAGGTGGCCCTGCCAAAGGAACAAAACAAGTATCCTAACAAGATAAAGGATTTAAGACAACTAATCAATGATAATCACACAAATCTCCTTAATCAATTCAAAGAATTTAAGAAATTATGACTAAGGAGAAAAAGGATATTAAGAAGACACTGGGTGAGCATAAAGAACAATTTGAAAGCCTGCAAAGAAAAGTAAAAGAGCTTATGGGAACGAAAGACACAATGGATAAGATTAAAAATACATTTGACCAAGGCACATAACAACAGATTTGAATTGATTGAAGACAGAATTAGTGATATTGAGGACAGAACATATGAACATGAAAAGACAGGAGAACAGAAAGAGAAAAGAATGGAAAAAATGAAACATGGGTCTCAGGAATTGAATGACAACACAAAATGCACAAGCATTATGCATTATCAGTATCCCAGAAGGGGAAGAGAATGGAAAAGAGGCAGAAAGAATATTTGAGGAAATAATGACTGAAAACTTACCAACCCTTATGAAAGACATAAATATCAATATCCAAGTAGGACAACACATCCTAAACAGAATAAATCCTAACAGGCCTACTCGGAGACACCTACTATTCAGAATGACAAATATCAGAGATAATGAAAGGATTCTAAAAGCAGCAAGAAAAAAGCAAAGCTTCATATACAAGAGAACCTCAGTAAGATTAAGTGGTGACCTCTCATCAGAAACCACAGAGGTGAGAAGACAGTGGTATGATGTATTTAAGGTACTGAAAGAAAAAACTGCCAGCCAAGAATTCTGTATCTGGCAAAACTGTCTTTCAAAAATGATGGTGAGTTTAAAGTCTTCACAGAAAAACAAAAACAAAGAATATGTTACTAAAAGACCAGAATTACAAGAGATACTAAGGTGAGTGCTCCAGCCTGAAAAGAAAAAATAAGGCCAAAAGACTTAGAGGAGAGTATAGAAATGAAGATTATTAGGAAGAGTAAATTAAAGGGTAAAAAGACAGACGATAGTAGGCTATGAAAACAGAAAGCAAAAGGATAAAATGGATGAAGTAAGTAATGCCTTTACAGTAATAACACTGAATGTTAATGGCTTGAGTTCCTCAACCAAAAGACATAGATTGAAAGAATGGATAAAAAATATGAGCCATCTAAATGCTGTTTATAAGAGACTCATCTCAGATGTAAGGACACAACAAGGTTGAAAGTGAAAGGTTAGAAAATAAATAAATAAATAAATAAATAAATAAATAAATAAATAAACAAGATCTAAAAAAAAAAAATTCAGAATGTTGTCCTAGACCAGTGCACTGTCCGATAGATATATAGTGTGAACCACTAAGTAATTTAAAAATAAATAAATAAATAAATAAATGAAATTGAGAGAAGATCAACAAAATCGACAAACCCTTTGCTAAACTGAGAAAGGAAAAAAGAGAAAAGAGGGAAGCGGCTGTGGCTCGGTGGGTAGGGCTCCCGTTTACCATATGGGAGGCCCCGGGTTCAGTTCCCGGGGCCTCCTGGTGAAGGCGGGCCCGCCCGCATGGCGTGGCAAGCACAGGCAGCAGGGGGGGAATAAATGAATAAATAAATAAAATCTTAAAAAAAAAAAAAAAAAAGAGAAAAGATGCAAATTAAATCAGAAATGAGAGGTGGGACATTACCACTGACCCCGCAGAATTAAGAGATCATAAGAGAATACTATGAACAACTGTACGCCAAAGAACTAGACAACACAGACGAGAAGGAAAAATTCCCGAAACACAATAACCTATACTGAGCCTAGAAAAATAGAAGACCTCAACAAACCAATCACTAACAGATTGAAAGAGTCATCAAAAACCTCCCAAAGATGAAAAGCCCAGGACCATATGGCTTCACAGGTGAATTCTACCAATCATTCAAAGATGATCTAATACCAATCTTGCTCAAGCTCTTCCAAAAAGTTGAAAAGGAAAGAATGCTACAAAACTCTTTCTATGAAGCCAACATCATCCTAATACCAAAATCCAGATAAAAGATACTATGAAGAAAAGTACAGACCAAAATCTGTAATGAATACAGATGCAAAAATCCTCAACAAAATATTTGCAAACCCAATCCAAAAGCACATTAAAGGAATTAAACACCCAATCACCTGGGTTTTATCCCAGGTATGCAAGAGTGGTTCAACACAAGAAAATCAATTAGTGTATAATAAACCACATTAATAAATTGAAGTAGGAAAATCACATGATCCTCTCCATTGACATAGAAAAGGCATTTGATGAAATACAGCATCCTTTCTTGATTAGAAAAAAAATAAATAAAACTAACAAACTCCAAAAGATAGGAATAGAAGGAAGCTTTCTCAATATGGTAAATTATCTATATGAAAACTTAATAGCTATAGCATTGTACTCAACAGTGAAAGACTGAAAGCTTTCCTGCTGAGGTCATTGATAAGACCAGGATACCCACTGTCACCACTATTATTCAATATTGTGCTAGAAGTTCTAGCTAGAGCAATTAAGCTAGATAAAGAAATAAAAGGCACCCAAATAGGGAAGGAAGAAGTAAAACTTTTGCTATTCACTGATGATATGCTCCTATATCTAGAAAATCCTGAAAAAGCAACAACAAAGCTACCAGAACTAATAATCGAGTTCAGCAAAGTGGCAGGATACAACATTAATATGCAAAAATCAGTAGTGTAGCATTTCCGTACACTAGTGATGAGCAACCTGAAGAGGAAAAAAAAAAAAAAAAAAATCCATTTATAACAGTGACCAAAAGAATCAAATATTTAGGAATAAACTTAACCAGGGACATAAAGGACCTGCATTCAGAAAACTAAAAAAGATTGCTAAAAGAAACCGAAGAAGTCTTAAATAAATGGAGGGACATTCCATGTTCGTGGACTGGAAAATGAAATATTGTGAAGATGTCAATTCTACCCAAACTGCTTTATAGATTCAATGCAATTTCCAATAAAAATACCAAAAGCCTTTTTTTGAAGAAATGGAAAAGCCAATTATCAAATTTATTTGGAAGGGTAAGGGGCCCTGAATAACCAAAAATATCACTAAAAAGAATAAAGTTGAAGGGCTCTCACTTCATGACTTTAAACAGCATGGTACTGGCATAAAGACAGATTGACCAATGGAACCAAAAGAAGAACTCAGAAATAGACCCTCACATTTATGGTCAAGTGATTGCTGACAAGACGGTTAAGCCCACCCACCTGGGACAGAGCAGTCTATTCAACAAATGGTGCTGGGAGAACTAGATAGCCATATGTAAAAGAAAGAAAGAAGACCCCTATCTCATACCTTACACAAAAATTAATTCAAAATAGATCAAAGACTTAAATATAAAAGCTATAACCATAAAACTCCTAGAAGAAAATGTAGGAAAACATCTTCAAGATCTTGTGGTAGGCAGTAGTGTCTTAAGGCTTACACCAAAAGCACAAGCAACAAAAGAAAAAAATAGATAAATGGGACCTCCTCAAAATTAAATACTTTTGTTCTTCAAAAGACTTGGCCAAGAAAGCCTATCCAATGGGAGAAAATATTTGGAAGCCACACATCAGATAAGGGTTTGATATCCATGTTATATAAAAAGATCATACAACTCAATGATAAAGTCAAGCAACCCAACTTGAATAGACATTTTTCAAAAGAGGAAATACAAATGGCCAAAAGCACATGAAAAAACGCTCAACATCGCTAGCTATTAGGGAAATGTAGATCAAAACTACAATGAGATACCATTTCACACCTCATACAATGGTCATTATTAAAAATACAAAAACCAACAACAACAAAAAAAACCCTCACATTCAAGGCCTTCCAAAATCTGGTACTATTCTATTAGGTTCAATGTGTGAAAACTACAAGTGCTGGAAAGGATGTGTAGAAACAGGAACACTCTTTTGCTGTTGGTAGTAATGTAGAATGGTGCAGCCTATGTGGAAGACAGTTTGGCAGTACCTCAAGAAGCTGAATATAGAAGTGCCCTATGATCTAGCAATCCTATTACTAGGAATATATTTAGAACCGAAAGCAAGGACCGGAACTACTATTTGCATAACGATGTTCATAGCAGCATTATTCACAATTACTAAAATATGGAACCAACCCAAGCGTCTATTAATTGACGAATGGATATGCAAAATGTGGTATATATACACACAATAGAATACTATTCAGCTGTAAGAAGAAATGAAATCGGGATGCATATGATAACATGGATGAACCTAGAGGATTTTATGTTGAGTGAAATAAGCCAGATACAAAAGGAAATATTGTAGGGTCTCACTAATATGAACTAAATACAATGAGTAAACACACAGAGGTAAACTCTAGAGTATAGGTTACTAGGAAATAGAATGTGGGTTGAGAATGGGAGATGATGCTTAATGTATGTAACATTATTAATAAGGTTAATTGTAAAAGTGTGGAAATGAATAGAGTTGAGAGTAACATGTTATAATGAGTATAGCTAACACTGCTGATTTATAAATGTGATTGTGGCTGAAAGGGGTAGTCTGTGGCCATAAATGCCAATTGAAAGCGAAACTAGAGAATAATCTAGGGACTAGATAACATAGTGATTTGATGGTGGATGAAGATTTTGGTTAACTGTATAAGAATTCTCTTCTTTTACAAAGTGCTAAGAATATGGTGATACCTGGGAAAACTATAACTAATATAACTTATGAACAATAGTTAACAGTAATATTGTAATATTTTATAGGAATGGCATATGTATTGTGAAAATTTTGATTTTTACCCACAATAAAAATAAATAAATAAATAAATAAATAAATAAATAAATAAATAAATGCTATAGGAATGGCAAGATATTTTTTCAATACAAAGGGAGAACAATAAGGGGTTTAAGGGGGTAAGTGATTTTTCCTTTTGGAGTAATGAAAACTTTCTAAAATTGACTGAGGTGATGCCAGCACAACTCTGATGAAAATGAAAGCCATTGAGTCCTTTGAATGGACTGTACAAAACACGGGACTGAATAACACAGGGAATCCAGTGGTTGATGATGGATTGTGGTTAACAGGACAAGTATGATAGCAAATATATCATACTAATTGTATTAGTCAGCCAAAGGGGTGCTGATGCAAAATACCTGAAATTGGTTGGTCTTTATAAAGCTTATTTATTTGGGGTAGCAGCTTACAGTTACCAGGCCAAAGTCTGTTGCCACGTGTTGGAGCAAGACAGCTGCCGACATTTGCCAGGGTTCAGGTTTCTTGGGTTCCTCTCTTCCCTGGGCTCTGTTTCTCTCCAGGCTCAGCTCCTCTGGTTCCTCCACAAGGTCAGCTGTAGACAATGAGGCTCTCTAGGCTTTGCCTCTCTCCACAAGGCCAGCTGTGAATGGCTCGTCTCTTTTTATCTTTGAGACCCCACCCACCAAGGGGTGGCTCAACACCCTACGGATGTGGCCCAGTCAACACCCTAATCATAACTTAATCATGCCCAGATGAACAGACCAGTTACAAGCATAATCCATTTTTGGAATTCATAACTATATCAAACTGCCAAACTGCTACACTAATATAGGGTGAAAATAATCAGGTGGGTTGGGGGGAATATACCAAACGTAGGATATGGGCTATAGTTAGTAGTAATATATATACTTTTAAAGATTTATTTATTTATTTATTTATCCCTCCCCACTCCCCACCCCCCTCATTGTCTGCTCTCTGTGTCCATTTGCTGTGTGTTCTTCTGTGTCTACTTATCTTCTCTTTAGGTGGCACTGGGAACTGATCCTGGGACCTTCTGGGGTGGGGAAGAGGCACTCAATCGCTTGTGCTACCCCAGCTCCCTGATCTACTGCATCTCTTATTGTCCCTCCTCTATTTCTTTTTGTTGCATCATCTTGCTGTGCCAGTTCTCTGCATGGGCCAGCACTCCTGCGTGGGCCAGCTTGCTGCACAGGCCAGCTTGCTGCACGGGGCAGCTCTCTGCTTGGGCCAGCTTGCTGTGTGGGCCAGTTTGCCTTCACCAGGAGGACCCTGGAATCAAACCCTGGACCTCCTATATTGTAGATGAGAGCCCAATCACTTGAGCCACATCCACTTCCCAGTAGTAATATTTTGACGATGCTCTTTCATAGTTTGTAACAAATGTTTCACAACAGTGCAAGGTGTTGGTGGTGGGCACATATATGAGAGCCTTGTATGATGATATGCATGTTTGTTTTGCAAATTTATAAATTTTACTATACATTAATTGTTTAGGTATGTTCATATATGAACGATATACTTCAATAAAATTTTATTAAATATATATAAACTGCCAATCCTCATATTCAAGGCCTTCCAAAATCTGGTACTATTCTATCAGGTTCCATGTGTGTGACCCAAATGAACTCTCCCAAATGAACCTCTCACTAGTAAAAGTCAAGTGTCAAAAAATAAGAAGCATATATATTTATATATCATTTTACAAATATTAGTATGTATTGTGAAAATTTTTATTTTTACCCACAATAAAAAAAATAAATAAATAAAAAAGGACATAAAAAAAAAAAAGAGAAGCAATTATGTGACAGATTAGAATGTCACTATTGACCAACAAAGACGACGACATTTCCCCATCTCACTGATGTTGATCTTGGACATGACTTCTTGGACAAGAAGAATATACCTCAAGTAATTCTGGTCCAAGATGTTGAGAGACACATGATGCAGATCTGAATCCAACACAAGCAGCTTTGAAGTGAACTGAGCTACGCCTAGATCAGCTGAACCCCATACACTGAGAGGCACACAAGCAACAAGTAAATGCTAAATGTTGTATTTAAAAAACGGACAAAATATATGAAACAAAGGTTTTTGAGATACTGTATATTAGGCAATGAAGGACAGTGATCCCTGAGAGATGAGAAACAAAGGAGGTGAACCCTACAATTTTTCTAGCTTACTGCCTTGATAGTTTCTACAGCACAGTGTTGGGAGGAAAAACTCTGGCAGAGATTCCCTGAAATAAAGAGATAAACAGAAAGTCCACGGACACCAAGGTGATTAAAATTCCAAGGACAGAGTATGGGAGAGGAGAAAACTACACACAGAGGGAATTCCAGAGATCAGTAGAGATTCTGCCTTGAGTATTCATCTAAGTACTTTTTTATCACATGTGTGTGAGGAAACTACCTGAAGCCTGATTAAGAATCACCCAAAATGATTAGTAGGAGCAACAGTCCATGCTCACAGAGGGCTGGGAATAGAGGCTGTTCCCACCAACCAGACTGGAAAACCTCAAGATTCATGGGATGTTGGGTAGAATACACAAAAAGGTCTTGCCTCATTAGTGAGGAATAATTAGCTCTAGACTGAGTAATGCCCTAGTCCCACCCACCAATTCTTAATAGCAAGAACTCAAAAGGATCAAGTTGTGTCCAAGTAGCTTAAGTGCATCTCAAGAATATTTATAGGAATTCAAAAATATATGGCACCAACAAGGTAAAATTCACAGTCTGGCATCCAATCACAAATTTCCAGGTATGCAGAAGAACAGGAAAACACAACTATAATAAGAATATAATGCATCAATTAAAACCAATGCAGTTGTTAGAATTGGCAGACAAAGATATTAAAACTATGATTTAAACTAAACAGTTAAACAGAGATGTGAAAGATATAAAAAGGTATAAATCAGACTTTCAGAAAACTACGACATGTGAGATTAAAAATATATTGGGTGGGATTAAGACACTGAAAAAGAAAAGACTGGGGAAGATAAAGACAGAGCAATAGAAACTATCTAAAATAAAACAAAGAAAGGTTTTAAAAAGGAACAGAATATTAATAAACTAACAATTCAAGTGGCCTAATATATGTGTAATTGACTACCTCAAATGGGTGGGGGCATAAAAATATTTGAGGAAATATTAGCCAAAATGTACCAAATTGGATGAATATTATAAACCCACAGATCCAGATGTTCAATGAATTCCAGGCACAAAAACAAAACTCTATCAAGGCACATCAAAGCCAGTAATTAGAAAAAAAAACTAAAAAGAAGAAAGAGATATTAAAGACATGTTACTTGCAGAGGAACAAAGATATGGATGGCAACATGTTTTTTGTTAGTAACAATGCAAACAAAATGTGGAAGAATGTCTTTACAGTACTGAAAGATAACTGTCACTTAGAGCTTTATACCTAGAGAAAGTGCCTTTAAGAAATAAACAAAAATGGAAAGGATACATCACTAGCTGACTTGTATTACCATAAATGTTAAAGGGTGTCTTTCAGGCAGAAGGAAAATGATAACAAATGGAAATATGGATTTATACAAAGGAATGAAGAGCATTGGGAATAGTAACTACATGAGTAAATATATAGGAATTTTATTTCAATTTCTTTAAAAGAAATATGACTATTTAAACAAAAATTTAATGACAATGTAGTATCAAGTTTATAATATAGGAAAAAGTAAATTGTATGACCATAATACAAAAACGTTGGGGGTGGGGAGAAATGGAAGTGAACTACCCGAAGGTTCTGAAACTATACATGAAGTGGTATAATATCACTAAGGTAGAGTATGTTGAGTTAAAGATATATACTATAATATCATATACAAAAGTTAACTCTAAATGGATCAAATACCTAAATGTAAGAACTAAAACCACAAAACTCCTAGAAGAAATCATAGGAGGGGCCTTATAACATTGGATTTGGTAATGATTTCTTAGATATGACATCAAAAGCACAAGTAACAAAAGAAAAAATAGACAAATTGGACTTTCGTCAAATTGAAAAACTTTTGTATGACAAATGATATTATCAATAAAGTAAAAAGGCAACCCCCAGAATAGGACCAAGTATTTTGAAACTGTATATGATGGTCTGGAGCTGAATGGACCCCAGAACATTATGTTCTTAAAGTTAATCCATTCCTCTGTGTGTGGACCTATTGTAGGCAGGACCTTCTGATTAGGTTACTTCAGCAAGGTGTGGCTGAGGGTGGGTCTTAATCCTCTTATTGGAGTCCTTAATAAGCAGATGAACATGGAGACAAAAGCAGAGAGAAAGCCACAGAATCCAGAAACTGAAAGCAATGGAACCTGGAAGAAAAGGAAGAGACCAGCAGATATCGTCATGCAACCTGCCATGTGACAGAGGAGACCAGGGTCACTGGTAGCTGGTCTTTGGGGAGAAAGCATTGCCCGACAGTGCCTTGATTTGTACATTTTTCTCAGTCTTGAAACTGTAAGATTGTAAAATAATCCCCATTTAAAAGCCAACCCATTTCTGGTATATTGTTTTTGTCAGCCCAGCAGACTAAAACCTACCTATGTAGTAGGTAGAATTATGCACCCCAGAAAAAAACACATTCTTAATCTTAATCCATTTCTGTAGGTGTGAAGCCATTTTAAGTAGGACCTTTTGAATATGTTATTTTTAGTTAACATATGGCCCAGCTGAATGAGGCTTGGCCTTAATCCTATTACTGGAAGCTTTATGAAGAGAAGGCACATGGAGGAACAGAAGCTGGAAGTCAATGGAATCCAGAAAAGAAAAGAGAAGATGCTTCCATGTGCATTGCCAAGTGATGGAAAAGCCAGGGACACAAGGATTGCTGGCAGCCAGCCCCATAAGGCCACAGTCTTTGGGGAGAAAGCATCAAACAGATTTTTGTACTCCAACGGTCATAGCAGCATTATTCACAATAACCAAAAAGTGGAAGCAGCCCAAGTGCCTGTGAACAAACAAAATGTGATGTATATACACAATGGAAAATTATTCAGTCATAAAAAGGAATGAAGTTCTGACACATGCTACAACATGGATGGACCTTGAAGACATCATGCCGAGTGAAATAAGACACAAAAAGACAAATATTGCATGATCTCACATATATGAAATACCTAGAAAAAGCAAATTCATAGAGACAGATAGTAGATTATAGGTTGCTAGGGGGCAGGGGAGAGGAGGAGGGAAAGAGGCAGTTACTGCTTAATGGTTGCAGAGTTTCTGTTTGAGGAGATGAAAAAGTATGGGTAATGGATATCAGCAATGGTAGCAAAATATTGTGAATGTAATTAATACTACCGAGTTGTACACTTGAAAGTGGTTAAAGTGGGAAATTCTGAATTGTAATTATCTTGCTATAATTAAAAGTTAAAAAAAGAGATATAAACTCTAAGGCAATCACTAGAATAACAGAGTCATAGCTAATAAGCCAAAGAAAACAATTACATTTACGATAGCATCAAAAAGGATAAAATATTTAGAAATAAATTTAACCAATTAAATACAAGACCTGTACTCTGAAAACAACAAAATGGTGAAAGAAATTAAAGAACACTTAAGTAAATGTAAAGACATCCCATGTTCATGGCTGGAAAACAGCAGTGTTAAGACGGCAATAACCTCCAAATTGATTTACAGATTCATATGGAGAGACATACTGTGGTCATGAGCTAGAATACTCAATATTATTAGAATTGCAGTTCTCTCACTTGGATTTACAACATATTTAATGCTATCCCAATTAAAATTTCAGGGTTTTTTTGTAGAATATGACAAACTGACATAAAAATCATATGGAAATACAAAGGGCTTAGAAACATAAAAATAACTTTGCAAAAGAACGAAGTTGGAGGATTTATACTACCTGATTACAAGATTTGTTATAAAACTAAACTGATGACCACAATGTGGTATTGGCATTAAGACTGACCTACAGATTAATGGAACAGCACAGAGAGTCCAGGAAAGACCCACACAGATATGGAAAATTGATTTTCAACAAAAGTACAAAAGCAATGCAGTATAGAAAGGATAGATGGATAGTTCTTTCAATGAATGGTACTGGAACAACTGGATATTCATTATGTAAAAAAAATTTTTCAGTTCATACCTTGTACCATATACAGAAATGAACTCAAAATGGATCACAGACCTTAATGTAAAAACCTAAAATTACTATAAAACTTCTAGAAGAAAACCTTTGTGACCCTGGGTTAAGCAAAGATTTCTTAGATATGGCATTAAAAAGCCTAATTCATAAAAGAACAAATTCTTAAATAGGACTGTACCAAATTAAAAATTTCTGCTCTTCAAATACACTCTGAGGAATGAAAATATAAGCCATAAATTAGGAGAAAATATTTGCAAGTCATTGATCTGATTAAGGACTTGTTTCCAGAAGATACTTTTTAAAAACTCTTATAAAAAAATAAGCCCAGTACAAAAATGAACAAAAGATTTGGACAAACTCTTCACCAAAGAAGATTTGGATGGAAAAGAAGCACATGAAAAGGAATTACCAAAGGATATAAGGAGAATTTGGGGGGTGATGCACAAGTTCATTATTTTGATTATGGTGATTTCATGGATGTGTACATGAAAAAACTTACCAAGTTGTACATTTAAATACGTGCAGTTTCTTGCATGACAATTGCATCTCAATAAAGTTATTAAAAACTCACAGACTAATCCATGGCAAGTGGTCAAAATACAGGTTGCTCTGAGGGGACAGAGGTCTGAAGGGGGTACTGGAAAGGTTCTGAAGGTTGATCTGGAGATGACTGTATGAGGTTATACATATGTAAAAACGATGAATTGCAGGATTAAGATTTATACACCCTATGGTATGTAAATTATACCTTAATAAAAAAGTAAAGTAATTAATAATGATGATATTAATAGCTGAGTTTGCAAACTTCCCTATAGTAGTGGTGTGAATTTCACTGCTACCAATTTGTATACAAATTGGTATACTTTAACACTTGCCTCACTAGGGCATTCTAAGATAACCGTCACTGCTTCTCCACGGAGGAATAATATCCAAATTTGGAAGTGAATATATACACCGCAATTCTGATACTGCTTTTACAAAAATCTGCCTATTGACCAGTCTCTCCAACTGGATTGTTCTCTTCCTGCTTGTCTCTTCTGTAAACTTTCTCCCTCAATTATTACCTGTCCTCTTAGTTGAGGCTCCATCTCTCCTCTTTTCAGACTTCTTCCACTCTGCCTATGACTATGCTAAATGTTTTCTCTCTTAAGAGAGTCTTCCATTGTCAAGGCTAATACCTCAAGTTCCAACCACTCTCTCTGCCCCCTTACCACTCTTCTGAAACTGCTCCATGAAAAATTCTAAAACCCAATAGTTTTTTCCTCTGTCTTCATCTTCTTTATTTCATTGCACCACTCTTGAAATTGGGACAAACCTCAAGACAATACTTCAGGCATTCTCTATCCTTCAGGGATTTTGTACATCCCCACAGCCTCACCTCTTATCTTTTTTTTTTACTAAGCAAGTTTATTGAGATATATTCACATACACCTCTCAACTTCATGCAAATGAGCCCCAAATCTTGATTTCTCTGCTCAACCTCATCCTAAGGCTCCACTTCAAATATCTTACTTCAAGTCACTATTTTCATCTGGACACCCTCCTAGTACTTCAACTTCAGCTTTCATGAAAGGAAACTCAGTATTTTACCTGCCAAAAAGCTCTCCACATCTGTTTTTCCTTATATAAACCTTAGAACCATCTCCCCCCCACCCCCATATTCAGACACCAAATTCAATCCATTTTTTCATGATTCTTCCATCATCCTTGTCTCTGCCTGATTTCCCCAGCTCCAACTGGGTTGAATCCTAAGGACCTCTCTTCAGAACTGGGCTCTCCCCAGCCCTAACCTAATCCTGCACACAGCTACTGGAGTGAGCTGCTGAGATCATGGGGGCTTTGCTCTCAGCTGTCCACAAAACCAAGGTCAGATTTCTTAGATTTCTTAACTGTATTAAACGTTCTTCATGATTTGGTCCTAATGATTCTTTTCAGTGTTTTCTCCCAAAGGGTACTAATTGCATGCTTTGCCTCAGCTATACTTTTCGACTGAGCTCTACTTTCCTGGGTCTGAGACTTTACCCAGGACCAATACTGGTTACTATCCAAATTTTATGATCCTTTAAGACCCAGCTCAAATCTCACAGCCTCTGCAAAATCCATCCTGATCAGTCCATTGGGAAGTGCTATCTTCCTACTTAATTTTCTAGTACACTAATGCTGTCTACTTGGTGAGCACAGCTGAGTGTCAGCTGTAGCCCTAAGAATCTAGTGTGTAAACAACACAGATGAGTTTCCTGCTCTCATAAAATTTTCAATTTGGGGAGCTACAGGGAGACACAGGCAATAGAGAAGTAGGAAAACTAACAAGAAAATTTCAATGAGTGACAAGTGCTATGCACTTTTTAAAAATAAGGCATTAGGTAGACTATGTTTGGGAGGCAGGAATAAAGGACAAAAATTTAGATGAAGTATTTGGATCCTATCCTACATCTCCACAGTTGAGGAGGTAAAATTTAAGCTGAGATCCACCTGCATGGTGAGGAATCCTGCTCAAAAATATGTGGAAGAAGTCTTTTGGGTACAATAAACAGTGCCAAAGCCCAAAAGTATAAAGTTTTTTCAAGGAAGAAAAAAAAAGCAGGGTGGCTTAAACACTGTGAGGGAAGGATACATGGATGAGGTCAGAGATGAAACCAAGTGCCAGATTATGGAGGGACTTGTATATACAAGGTTTTGTATCCATGAGGCGGCAGTGTAATGGGATCTGACTTACAATTTAAAACTACTGTCCAGCTGCTGTAGGGCAAATGGGGCATGGCAGGAGCATGTGTGAAAGCAGGGAAACCACTTAGGAACTTCAAGTTCAGTAGTCCAGGAGACAGGTGACAGTGGTTTACACAGGGCAGCAGCAGTGGAGATAGAAAGAAAATGGGACAGTCTCCCATTCCCCATAGCCGTGGACCTTCCAGAAAGTACACTCAAGGTAAGTCACCAAGTCCCACTGATCTCTGCAGTCCGATGTTCCATGTAACTGTAGGCCGTTGTTTATTGAACATCACACTTTGCACATGTCAGCATAAAGATCATTCTTTGCTTTGTATTTTTGTCTGCATGTATTGTCTCACCTACCATATTATAAATACCATGAGACTAAAAGACTGCATCTTTGCGTACTTCAGAGTAGCTAGTGGAGTGTCCTACTCAGAGTACAAAGTCAAATATACATCAAATGAAATGTCTCCATTTCCATTAGCAATAACCATGTATTTTCTGTATAATCACATATTCGCTGTATGTACTGTAATGATTGATGCCTGTGGTTAAGGGTATCTTGTCCACCCCTTACCCCTTTTTGGACTTATCTTTGCCTCGAGATTTTTTTCTTAAATATCCTGGGCTATTTAAGGGAGCATGGGGGTTGGGGGAAAATTATTCAGGCATACCTGATGACCAAATTCTGGCATGTGATAAAAAGCTTCTGCTCTCACACAGAAAGCCAGCATCTTTGTGACTTCTGCTGCAAATTCCAAGGTGGAACACACTGTTATGTACTTCATTAGTATTTATGGAACAGCCTAGGAATAATTTCTGAGATAAATGATGCCACTTGTGCTAAATGATTTTTCCCTAAGAAAAATCCCCAGGGATCTTTCAATAGCGCAGCCTTGATGAAGATGCAGAACAAAAAGAGTGAAGCACCTGGCCCTCTGGTGCTGGATGAATGGCGACCAGTTCAGTTTTCTCTATCGAATTCCCCAATGACAATTTCCACTTAAATTATAACATAATTGAAGGATAAGCTGTCTTAAGGGGATGAGGCACAGCTACAGATACATTAACTCTCTTCAAAACTCAGCAGGCCTGAGTCACGATGCCTGCAGACCTGCATTTGCTTGTCCCACGCTATCTTTCCTTTCCTTCAGAATGACAGCCTAGGCTAGAGGCTATTCTGAAAAGGTCGATCTGAATCAAAGAAGAGTCACAGTATTGGGCCATTATTTCATGCCAAGGAGAGAAGCTGCTGTTCTCAGTAAACGCTAAATGTGGCCACTGAACTTTGTTTGAATGGGTCTCAGTGGTTAGCCAACCCTTTGGTATATATACTGTAGAGTACAGTTCTTCAGTGTCACTGGAGGTTGCTATGTGCCTTCCACTGTGAAAGTAAAGGCATTATTTTATAACATGAATAGAAGTAGCAAGCTTTATGGATAGATATGGTTTGTGTCAGGCACAGAGTATATTTATTGAAGGATCATGCATGCCAGTAAGTAGGCATAATCATTTTCAATTCTCAAACCCTTTGTGTGAAATTAATTCAGTACCAAAACCTCAGTCTACTATAACTGAAATTTGGAGATGAAATCACCAACTTTGCATTGCAAAGTAACCTATGCTGGTTTTAAAGCTAAACTTAAAACTTATAACCAGGGTCCAAGTAGATCAACAAGATGCTAAAAATTATCAGTTCTAATGGCTCCTTCAAAAGCAATGTTGTACATTCTTTTAATGTTGTACATTCTTTTAATGTACAAGTTGAACTTCTGTTCAGCTTGTCACATCAATTTGACTTAAAGCTCACTTAACCAATTTTACATGTATGACTTCCATTTCTGCCTATGTCATTAGGGTAATATAAAACTACAGAGTTGGAAGATAGCTCAAGAGATTATTCTCCAGTCATGCCTTGCCTTTGTGCATGCTACATTCTAAGCTACTTTATAAAGATTATTTTTCTATCTTCTTTTACCCCCTCCCAATAATTTACAACTCACCCTAATAGTTAAAAAGCCTCACTGATAAGAAACTCTCCTTTCATGTCATGATTAAAGTCTTTTGTATTTCTTTACTTTTTCACTTTCTTTAAAGTCCAGTTTTCTCAAGTTAAAGCCTTCCCCAGTTCATTCACCCTTTCCACAGAGGTGTTCATTTTCAATAACCACCACTGAACCCAGCTGAGGTCAGACATGGAGCCCAGGTCTAAGCAGAGCAGTTTAAAAATGCTGAACACACAAACACATGGAACAATTTTACATTCAGTATCAGACTGATTTGGACTCCTATTTGAGTATGCTAGTGTATTCAATATGCAAGTAAACATGCTAGCAAAAACCATATCACATGGTCATCTTATATCAACCATGACTGTTTATAGCCATGCTCTGACCCATCCCAAAGGGATTAGAGGGATTTTCTTTTATTTTTCACTCTTTAAAATTTATTGTGGATATGTAGAACATAAAATTGGATGTTAACCATTTTTAAGCATACAATTCAATGGCATTAATTACATTCAGTGTTGTGCTACCGTCACCACCATTCAATACTAAAACTTTTTCATCACCAAATAGAAACTCTGTACACATTAAGCAATAAATCTCCATCCCCCCGCCCTCCAGGACCTGGTAACCTCTAATCTATTTTCTGTCTCTATGACTATACTTATTCTAGATATTTCATTAGAGGTAAATTTTAATTGACATTTCAACTGATTTTTTATCTACAAGCCACACCAATATTATGTGTGGCTTTAAAACCCATTACGGTTTTTTGTTTTTTTGAGACTATTTCCATATGATAAGTTACAAAAGTCCATTTTGGGCTCCTTGAGAGAAATTATTTCCTATTTTCACTAAAGACTTTTATATTAAGGAAGCAAGACTTCTGCTTCTATCCCATCTCTACTCCTAGCCCCTATCAAAGTACAGTGATGTATCTAGCAGAATTCTTTGCATATAGTAAGCGTCAATACTGAATATTTGCTGAATGAGTGCTATCAATGGAGGAGCATGTTGTCTGTGTAGGTGTAACTGACGGTTTGCCGTGCTTTGAATAACGACCATGGGGAGGATAGATGTGTGCGGCAAGTCTTGTTTTGTCAAGCTGTCTATCAGGTATGCGCCAGATGAAGCTGTGAGGGGCCTAAAGGTCCCAGGAACTCTCCATAGCTGAATATTTACTACCTGGCAGAGGCAAACGATAAAATAACTCATCTCCAGGGCATGGACCGTTTGGAATGTGCTGCTACTTTCCAGCCTAAGGTCCTTTCCTGGAGTACTCCAGAGGGCTTCTGATAAGAAGAGAGTCATTTTCCAAATTTTTTAGATCACTAACTCAGAAACTCTGAGTTCTTCCCATCACCTAAGTTGTAGTTCATTAAAATATCACTGCCCAGAACCAAAGACTCAAAACACTCACCTCACCCTGAGAGGCAGTAACTTTATAAACACCTGCCTCTCTGGAACAAGTGAAGGAAGAAAGTCACTGCAGCATCTGCCTGAAGGTCTTTACCAAGTATATGGCACCTCTGCTTTGTTTCATTTGTGGCTAAAGGTATAAACTTCTTGGTTATCTCTTCAAACATCTTTAAGGAGGAGTTTCTAGACCAGGTACAAATTTGTATTAATTTTTTCCCATCTGACTCTGCGGGTCAAGATTTTCAGGGCCAACAGACCCCTTCCTCGATTAGCCTTCACTGAGCCTTTGGCGTACCTTAGTACTGAGGCATGAGGGCCCTTGTGTAAAGAAAGAAAACTCTCCAGGAACTAGCCGTATTGAACTAACAGAGAAACTAAACTATGCTATGATTTCCACAAAGACCCACATCTTCAAACTCAGATTTTAGTCTATCAACAAATGAGCAGACTCCTAGATTCTTTCTTTTATGAACAAGAAAACCAAATAGACTCAGAGAATACCCATTCATAAATAAAAACAAAATAAAATATACAAAAAGGAAGCAAGATAAATGAATTTGTACCTGGCAATACCAATCTATTTTGGCAAGTCAAGAATTATAGGTAATATAACAGGCCATGGTTATCCAAGTGTCTGCTAATGAATCTTTCTTCAGTTGTGATTTCATATGTGAAGTCAGTGGTACTCTACTCTCCTGGGCATGCACATTTTGGGGTTTCAAGGTACCTGTGGCCCTGTATAGCAAGGATCACACAAACCATCACAAAACCATATGCACTGGCAAAACTGCCAATTTTAAACAGAATTGGACGAAGTGAATAATGTGTCCCAAAGGCCACTTTAGGGTGCTGACCTTGCTACAAGGACAGAAGTAACACATCTCTCCTTATGTACTTCCTCTCCTAAGGAGGTTAAGGATGTCACAGAAATTTCTACGGGAAGAAGCCAGTGTCTACCCCAGATATAGGTCAAGGCTGCCCTCTTAACACCAGGCAATCAACTCTAAGAAGTCTGTGCAAGTGGCTCTGGATGAGAGTTCTAACCACTGTGCAATTGTCTCATTGTCACATGTAGAAGATACTATCCTGATGGGTAAACCTACTCAGAAGCCCTCATAATTCAAGTCTAAATTATAGAATGTATTTTTAGAAACATAAAGTGTTGACTTGCTAAGTAATGCAATCAATGGGTCATAACTGTCCCTGGGCACTGAGTCCCACTGGTCCCCACCTACTTAGCCTCGCTTTCTACCCCACATCTCCAAGACCACCTCCACCAGAGGCTGGCACCACCCAAGGGCCAGGCTCCTCCCAGGGCCTCACAAATGTCACAGTCTGTCCCATTCACCTACCTCTGTCCTGTGACTTCTCTGCTTGGGATGCCTTTATGGCCACCTCCTACAAACCTCAATCGTCCCCATCCTTAACAGGCCACCTCCACATCCTCCTCCTGCTACCAGATCCCCAGCAATCCAGCCCATGCTCCCTTCCCTTCTCAAAATTTCTATGGTATTTCTCTGTAACACTCATTTTAGAACTTTGCTGGACTGATTGTAATTCAGGAACATATAGGAAGCACAATGTAAGCAAATGATTGGTTCTAAATTGCCAGGTTGGGAAACGGATGTGGCTCAAGAGGTTCGGCGTCCGTCTACCAAATGGAGAGACTGGGGTTCGATCCCTGGTACCTCCCGGTAAAAAAAAATAAAATAAAATAAATTGCCAGGTTTTTTTTTTTTTTTTTAAATAGGTTACACTTTTTTTCATATATATCTTATTCATTCTATTCATTTGAGTATTTTTCCCTCATAAATAGTGCAAAGGTAACTTCAGCCAAACTTGTATTGACTTATCAAAAATTACAAATTCAGAACTCATGAGGCTCCCTCAAAGGAAAATGTATTCCCTGATAAGATTGCAGTAGGATCTTATTTATTAGTTTTTTTTTTTTTTTTGGGGGGGGGCGCATCCCAGGCAAAATAGGATATAGTCCATGCTTTTCAAGGGTTTTCAGGTTACATTTACATAAAATGAAAACAAGCAACAAGAAATGGTAGTTATAGTTCAATGCTAAAGGAGGGTTCAGCAGGCCAGAAGGACCTGAGTTTTCAGAGGAAGTCAAGTTCTAAAGGGAGACCTGAAGAAAGAGAGGAGACGGAATCTCTCAGATAGGAGGAGGAATAAACACCTAAAGTGTTCATTCCCTCAAGTGGAAAAATGAATGGTGAAAAAGCTGCATTTCCAGAGGGGAGAGAGTAAAGATCGAAATCGCCACAATGTGATTGGTTTGGAATTCTGGTAAAATGGTCAAGTGAGGACAGTGGCTTCCATCCCTGGACTCAAGCCATCGTGGCTGCATCCTCATAGAAGGAAGTACTGGAAAGGTCACTGCCTTCTGCAGGCTGCATTTGTTTTCTCTTCTAATGCTGGACCACAACCATTGACTTTCTCCCTGCTCCTGAGGGCTCTTTTGTAAGGAGGTTCACTTTGCTGATCAAATCCACCCCCTGGGTCATTCTTCCCTGACTGATGCGAACAATGAGAGTGAAGTAGAAGAACACAGGGACAGTTTCCAAACAAAACAGAAACAAGCCGTATCCGCCAGGACTCCTGTGCACACCCTGTTCCTAAGACACTATTTCTAACGATCCACAGACCATTCAGCGTACGGACTCCAGCTAGATGTGGTGCCTCGTTTTGCTGATGTGCAGTGCCCATGCCCTTCATGATCAGTTCTGCTGCCCTATAACTAAATCCTTCTTTGTCCTTGATAAAATGGCTTACTCCCTCTCTTCCTTTTGAGGGTGCAAGGAAGATTTGTGCCAGTGGTTCTGAACATCAGGCTGTATATTAAAGTCAGGGGCAAAGAGAGTGGAGAGGGTTGGGCACTCAGATTCTGATGTCAAATGCTTACATCATGATATCAGATTTGTGTTATAACGGAATTCATTATACTAATAGCCTCCATTTCTGCTTCTCCATAAAGTGTTGTCCAGGTATGTTCAAAAGATGGGTCTCTAAAGCTCCTTGGCCCAGGTCCTCCCACAAGTACACACCACATCATGCCATAGGCTCCATTTCATCCATATCATCTTGCTCGCCATGCTTGAAAGGCTCCAAAGAAACACAACTGGAATCCAAACTGCCTCCTGATATAAACTAGCTTTGTTCACCAAGGAGTAAGCTGAGCAGAAAGCTAGTATGGTTCACGTGTTGTCATGGATGCACAGCTATCTTAAAGAGTAAAGCTAAATAAATGGCTATTTTCAGAAATGAAGAGTTGAAAGTGAAAGGTAGGCTTACATGGGAATACATAAAATGTTGCCTGCTGAGAGCCTTAGAAAAGTTCCTTTGCATAGAGTCCTTGCACCAAACAGTGGCCCTCTTAAAAGAATTACAGCTCAGCCTGCTGTCCCCAGAGACGAAGGTAATGCTCCTTCCTTACTCCTTGTCAGGAAGACATACTCGTTAACGTGGCTCTCCAGTGGAGGCCGATGTTCTGGTATCGAATCATCCTGTAATTCCTTCACCTGCTTCATCACGTGCCCAAACAGCATTAGAGGTACAGGATTTGTCCTAGAAATTAAGAGGTTCCCTCTGTGAAGGAAGCTGCTCCACACGGGGAACAAACCTTGCACCCATTAGCACTGGGCTGCAGCTAGCAGAACAGCAGCAACTAACTGGGAGGAAACATCAGAGTGGGCAGGGACTGGGAGGCAGGGGCTCGGCTCTCATGCCTACTCCGACCACCTGGCTGTGGGGGTTTCCTGTCTGAGTCTTGACTTCGTCATTTGTCCTAAATGAGGATGCGGCTCGTCCCTTCTAGTTTGAACATCCTGCGATTCTGTGTGTCACATAAACACATGCTGTACACTGTGATGCCCATTCTCATATGTCTAGATGCCTCGCTAACATAATGAGAAATAAACACAGAAACCATTTAACAGATAAAAATAGCAAAGGTTGATCTTCCCAAAGAAAAACAGAAAATATAAAATATCTATTCATTTTAAAATGTCCAACATACAAAGAGTATCTTCAACTCCTCATCCAATATTCTTTAAGAGATTGTCAGCCCTGCTGATTCCCTTGCGTGGCTGATGAAGAGGAACGGGGTTTCTTTGGGGAGAAAGGGAGCTTCATGGTAGGAGAAAGCTATTCTGTTGGGAGTGGCAAAATGTCATGGTTATGACTTCACTAAATTCCCCTGGAGGGAATCATAGCTGAAAATGAGACATTTATGTAAATTTTCTATTTTGCTTAAGAAGAATTTAAACTGCCAACACTTGGATCATAAAGCAGTGGGACTATTCTTCTGAAAAATCTGAAGGCATGAAGAACATTCACTCAACCGATATTTTTTTGTATGCATACTGAAGGAAATTTGATGCACAAAGGGTGAGGGTGGAGGGAGAAAAGATAGTTGAGGAGTGGAAATAAGGACAAAGGACCAGGTGACTCAGGCACAGCTCTACCTCTCAGGGATTTTGCATTTCAGAATAGAAATGACAAGTCCCTAAGTGGCTAAACTACAAGGCAGGATCTGATGAATACCACAATGTTATTGCTTACCACCAGCAAGCATATAATCAGGGGTCATGAGGCGGGGGAGAACATGCACCAAGTGGGTCGGGAGAGTGGGGTGAGAGGTAGGTTTTCAGTGGATTCAGGAAAGAAGTGTCATTATCAAGGAAAGAGAAACAAAGCAGATCTTTCTGTGTCCCTCCAACCATCCTTAGGCTTCCATAACTAAGGAGATCAGTCCTACTGCCTGAGAATGGCCAGTTTGCAAGTACAGAAACAAAACCACCCACAGAGCAGCTGATTTCTTTTAGATTACCATGACCTGGAATGAATCTTAAGATGACCCATTTCCTGGCCAAGAATCATGGATACTCCTCTATGCCCAAATTCCATGTTTAGGAAGCAATCTTGTTAAATACATGTTTATATTCAAAAGAGAACTCCAAGATTCCTGGTCTTGTTTCCTGGTCTCAACAAAAAGGCATTATTATATTCTTGCAAAGGAAATTATTCCAGTGCCCTTACCCAGGCTCCAACAATTCCTGTTTGCCCTCAATCTTCTTCCTCTTCTTGAAAGCCACCCATGGTCATAACTCACTAGTGTTGGAATGCACCCAGGGATTGATGCAGAAGCAAATGATGTGCTTTATGTGTCTGTTTAAACTGTGGGAGGGATGTTCCTGAGTGAGAACACTGAAAATCTTACTTCCCTTGAGATCTGCTATCTAATAAAATTCAGCTGCAGGGCTAGGTTTATCTCATTTTAAAATGTAAGCCAAGAGCCTAAAATTGGTAATTGGGCATTTAATTGGGTATGTGAAGGCACTTACTGGATTTTAACAGCTTCAACAGGTAATGTTTTAGAACATTAAAAATTAGAGCAATGATGAATCAGATGCAAATGGAAAGTGAATGAATTTTGACATTATAATTAAACATACCGCTAACTAATGGTTTGAGCTGAAGACGTTGAGCTTCGTTGGTTTTCTTCAATTTTCTTATGTGCCAGGGATTACCAAAATATTTTACTTTTTAAGTTTGGCTTCTTCTCACACGAAATTCTATATTAAAAGCATTCAGGTCAATTCAGCAAGTATATAGTTGGCCTATTATGCAATTGGTATTGCTTAAGCTTATGGGAATACCAAGAATCAAGAGCTTTATTAACATGGCATGGTTAAACATCCGTGAGCATATTAGAAATCTGGCTACTTTCTGGAGCATCCAGAAGACAATCTGCTGAAATCTGTTATTCTAATGGAACGGTTATTTCATATGGAGATATCTTACTCCTACCTCTGCCTCCATCTCCATCTATTGGATTCATTCCCTCCTCCTCTGCCTTCTTGTATATCCTTCCAGAATTTCTTTATGTGGTAACAACAAATATGAAAAGATATCCGTGTTTTCCTCTAAAAGGTGGACGAAAGGTAGCATATGATGCACATTTTCTTTTTTTAAAAAATATAACGTACCTTGGAACTCTTTCAAAATTCAGAGTGCTCCAGATTCATAGAGAACATCCTTCTTTTTAGGGCTGCATAGTATTTAGATTATTTAACCTATCCCCTACCAACAGTGAGTTGTTTCTAATCTTCTCCTATTATAAACAATGTTGCATTGAATAATCCAACAAGTATATTTCGAGAATGAAGTTCCAGAAGTAGGTTGGATTACTGGATCAAAGAGCAAATATGCACTTGTAGTTTTGATAAATATTGCCATCTGCCCTCTGTAGGCGTTGTAACATCTTGTACTCCCACCAGAAATCTTAGAGAGTAGATGGTCAAACTTTACATTTTTGTCAATTTGAGAGATGAGAAATTATAACTTATAGTTTTAATTTGCATTTGTCTTACTTCTGGTGAGGCTTTCAAATGTTTAAGGCCCATTTGTATTTCCTTTCTTGTGAATCATCTGTTCATATATCTTGTTTATGTTGATCATCTTTTTCTTATTTCTTTCAAGAATTTTTCCTACTCTAAGGAGCAGCCCTTTGTGATATGAATATTCTCCTAGTACATCAGTCGTCTCTTGACTTTACTTATGGTGGTTTGTCCCATGACATTCTAGAGGTTTTGTTTTATGCTATTTTAAAACACAGTCACATTCATCAATCTTTTCTTCTATGGCTTCAGGATTTGAGTTATAGTTAGGAAATCCTTGCCCACTCCAGACAATCTGCCCATGCTTTCTTTCAGTACTTTTCTGATTTCATTTTTTATATGTAAATATTTCATCCATTTGGAACTTACCATGGAGTATGGTATAAGGTATGCATCCAACTTTGTTTTTCCAGATTGCTATTCAGTTTATTACAACAACATTTATTAAATAGTCCATCTTTTCCCCACTGATGATACCTTTATCATACACCAAAATCTCTATGCATTTGTGTGACAACAAACACTACATGTGGCCTTCAATCCTACCAGAGATCTGACCCCAAACCAGGAGAAGACCTAAATTAAAATACCTAATGACCGTTTCTTAAATTGAACTTTTTAAGAAGATCTATTGGGCCTTTCAGCCCCAAGACACATGACACATGTTGCTGTCATATGTCAGTCTTCTATTTGACTTAACATCAGTAATTGCTTTCTCTGGAAAAGGTGGTTTGATATCTGCTTGAATAGATTCATATGAACAAGGTAAGCTAGTAAGGGGCTATTATGACCAGGTTCCATTCTTACTGGTATGAGACTATGACCAAGGAAGAATGACTATGAAAGTACATAGTACCTAAAATTCTCATTATTCAGTGTTTAATCAAAGCTACCACATGTATCAAACACATTTATATTGATAAACTTGAAAAAGATGTTGAGATTCTGTAAATGGATAAAAATATATGAACTCCTAAAAATGTAAACAAATAAAAAAAACAATGGCCAAGTAGATTTAAACTGTAGGAGCCATGCCACTAAGGTTAGAGAGAAAACAGCTTCCCTTTAAAGAAAAGGAAAGAAATCTCAATCTGTTCACGTCATTATTCCTATTAATTATTATTAGAAAATAATATTTTAAGACAAGTTTTGTTATGGCCATTTGACTCTTCCTCTCTAGAGCCTTACATATAATGTGCGTTTACTGTATGGCAGAAATCATAATAGAAGTCTTCTATTAAAAAAAGGAAAGAAAAAAAAGGAACTAAGAGTAAAGATTTCTATACCCTACTGCTTTCTTCTATAATCCACTTTGATATTGGAATAAATATTTAATATCAAGATATTATTGATCAAGAAAAAAAATCTTAACTTTCTTCCCTATTCCAGGCTGGCTCTCAACTCTGGATCAATATTTCTTTTCATTCAGACTCCATGATCTCATTTGGTACACTTTTACTTACTTGTTTCCACCCAAGACAACCAACTCTCAGGATTTGGCGGCAGTTCTATTATAGTCTCAAACCAATTATTTTAAGAAGCAATGAAGAAGGAGAAGAACTGTACAAACAACTTGACAGAATCCATTTTCTTCCACTCCTTTTAATGTTTTTTGCCTCTCCACACAATCTTTCTTTTCCGGAGCTCGAGGCCCTCTTACAAACGAGAAACAGGATCTTGGTTGGCAGGAGCTGCCCCTTTGAGCTATGCAAAGCCAAGCTGAGATAACTACTCCCAGGCAAATGCAGGGCAGCTTCCAAGGTGCTATGGAGGTAGCAAACTCCCACCTGTGGGTGCCTGACCACTCTGCTCCCAGCTCATCACTAACGTGGGGGTGAGGTGACACTTAAGATTTGTTTCCCATCCCTTTTTATATTTTCCATACACATTCTCTCTCTTCACCTCTTAAATGGTGGATATGTTTCTACCACTGTGCTTGACAGACACAATCTGAGAGGGGTCTGGCTGCATTTGTGAGCATAATACTAAGATATGACATTAATGAACTGACATTTATCTTCTCTCCCCCCTTGTCATGTTCCAAGTTGTCTTGTGTTAAAGGGTACTGGAAAAATACTTTATAAAAACCCAGTCTTAATAATTCACTACATTGTTTAGAACTTTCCCTCAGGGAACTTAGAGGAATGTTAGCTGGGCATTGAAAAAAATGCAGTGGCTAGAAACATCATCAAAGATTTTGGAAATGTCCTGGATGATGTCAGGGCTATTCCTAAGCCCTCATGCTTAAGTTCCCTGTCACACATTTCCTATGCCACAGGGAAGACTATGGCTTGTCCTGTCAAAGACTTTGTGTTCAACATGCATTGAAAGGAAGAACTTCTGAAGGATAGGGAAGGTCATCATGTGGAAATGTACAGGAAGATATAGGATCATATCCCTAGTGTTGGTACCTGCAGATTCACTGCTTCCCCACTCTCCAGGCCTGGGAATCTGGGCTCTGTATGTGATAATGAGAGACAAAACAAACACAAGAGCAAAAACCTGGAAATAGCCCAATAGAAGAGTCATGCATTACAAATGACCAAATACATTAAAGTGGGTCATGTATGGACTAATGATGATGGTGTGTCATGAACCAAGGTGAATCTAAGTCTGTTTATCTTACTCCTAAAAAGAAAAGAAGGGGAGAAGGGCTAGAGGGCAGGGGAGAGGATTAAATGGACTTACTACAGTAGCAAAGTAGGGATGTCCCAGTTTCTCAAAGGTCAGAGGAATCAAATTTCATGAGGTTTTCTACATTCACCATTGAAAGGGTGTTCACTCACTGCTCTGAGAATCCAAACACTAAGGGTACTGTTTAGGTACTATTCTATTGTTTTGAGACAACTATTTTCAAACTCTTCTTTCCCTCACCACCCGCTTGTTTCCCCACACACCTTACCTTGCAGGTAATGCTACCACTAGAGAACTGTCCAGAGATTTGATCTCTTTTTGGCTTAACAGAAGAGAACAGTGAGGCTACTGAGGGAAAGGCCAGTAGGCCACTGATTCAAAGGCAGAATTCTGAGGCAGCACTCTCATTTTTTTTTTTTTTTAAGATTTTATTTATTTATTCATTTATCCCCCCCTTGCTGCTTGTGATCGCTGGGTCAGCTAACCACACCGTGCGGGCTGGCTTGCTTTCACCAGAAGGCCCCAGGAACCGAACCTGGGGCCTCCCATATGGTAAACGGGAGCCCTACTGATTGAGCCACAGCCGCTTCCCCGGAGGCAGCACTCTCTACACCTTCCTTGGTACTCCTTTGACTCCCCGAAGGAAACCTATATATATATATATATTTTTTTTTTTTTATTTTTTATTTTATTTTATTTTTTGAAAGAAGCAGCTAAAGCCCCTTCACCTCATTTTCAAAGGCTGTGGTGGGTGGCCTGAGCTCCAGCCAGCAGAAGCAGTTTTCACTGGAATACTCCTCAAGTTATGACAGAAAAGCAAATCCCTGTCCAGGGAAGAGACTTCAGAAAAGAATTTGAGTCAATATTTGAGCTTCCCATTCTAAACATCATGAAAACGGCATTCAGGCTTTATAGCAGGAAAACACTTGCAAAACAAGATAAAATGTTCAGAATGACAAATCAGAATAAAAACAATAGAAATGATAGTCCAAATTCAGCATATCTAAACACAGAAAGATAACCTTCTATTAATGACCATTTAGGAACACTCATGAAATGGAATCACCTGGGATATATGGGAATTTACTTAAATTCCCTGAAGGCAGGGTTACAGACCAGGAAACCACTTGAGAGCTGTTCCCAGTACTGGCATAATTACAATTTTAAAAGCTCATAATCTAGTTTGGCATGCTTGGGCAGGGTAATTACAATATTAGGAGCAGGTATAGTTCTGGTCACCAACCTGGAGCATAGCTGCCCAGAACTGTGCCCACATGGGGATAGGAGTCAGCCAGAGGGACAATGCCCTGTGCATAACATTTCTTTGTTAATGGAGAAGATTGATTCAAACTTGCCTAAAATTGACTGCTAGCATGGCCTATAGACTGTGAGGTACTAGCTTCCTCCTCACCATATCTTGGCAGGGCATCCCTCACTCTGACACATTTTAACCTATCCCAAGGCAGGCTCCTACCTGAGGCAGCCACTGCCTGGTTATCAGCGTCTCCCCTTATTTTAGGTGACTGGGCATGGGGGAGGTGATGGGCTTCCCATACATACTGGACTTGGTCCCAAACTAACTAACCTTAGATATCTGAACTTTAGGCAGAATCCCTACCTGTGCCTCCTCCTTGGACGGTGGGGGCCCCCTGGTCTGCCTTACCTGTATCTAGACCACTGCCCTTCCCAAGCCTGCATTGCCTGTACTTACTTAGTTCTCTTTCACATGCCTCAGTGGGTTTCTTTATTTTGTCATTCTCTTCCAGTTCACTCCCCCTACTCCTAGTCATTTGAAGCAAAGCACCAGATAGATAACTAAAATAAGATGTCCTTTACATTCCTTCCTAACTAGTTCAAGCCCACCACCATAAATTCATTTGTTTCTATAATCCCTCATATATATAATTAGCTCTACTTAACATATAATTTAAATTTATGTACCTAAAAGCTCTCAACATTTTTAAAATTTTGCAAATTCTTTGAGCCAGCAATAATATCATTTCTAGAAATTGTTCCTGAGGAAATAACAGTGAATGTGAATGAATTTTTAATTACAGGGCTAAATCATATATTGTTTATAATGATGAAATGTGGGTAATATCTTTAGTTTCCAGTAAGAAGGGATTGGTTAAATAAATTCTGGTATATTTTCATATAATGAAATATTATGCAACCATTATAGTGCAACATGATATGTAATGACATGGAATGATATTTATAACATTTGTTTAGTAAGAAAAATTATGAAATAATATGCATATATGTTTTCATATACATAAAACCATACACATATAACTATATTCTGAACATTGAAACTGCAAGTAATTTTTTTTCTTCTCTGTACTTCCCAAGTTTTCTACAAGCATGTATTATTTTTAATAAGTTTTTTTTTATTTTGGAATAACTTTAGATTTATAGAAAAGCTGTGAACCTAATACAGAGAATTCCCTATGCCCCATATGCAGTTTCTCCTATTGTTAATATCTTCTATCAGTATGGTACGTTTATCACAACAGATGAATCTCTACTGATACAGTATTATTAACTTTAGTCTATATTTTATTCAGATTTCCTTAATTTTTACCTAATGTCCTTTTGTTATTTCAGGATCCTATCAAGGATACCACAATTATTTTGATGATAAAAATTATATTGCTAAAAAAATTTTGATCAAGAACACACAGTGCTCATGAGTGGTCAAAACCTCATATATTAAATTTATAACTGCTGAGGGGTCTGCTTTAAGCAAGCTGTCTAGACGAAAGCCCCTATAGTAAATACTTCCAAAGACTTCTATTAGAAATTAAACACTACCCAAACATGAAGGGTATAATAGAAACATGGTCCACTGAAATTACTGGAAATCAGTCACTGTTGTCTCCATCATGCAGTTTTGCTTCTGAAAGTTGACTCCTTGACCAGTTATTTGTTCTTCCATAGTGTCTAAATCCCCCAGGGGTTCTACTGCAAAAGCTAATGGAATTGTCAGACTATCCTCCTCAAAAGAATGCCTTTTTAAAATGTTTTGAATAGGAATTTTCCCACAATACAAGCTCTTAAGTAATTGGCAAACAAAAGAACAAAACAACAAACTATGTTTAAAAGCCGGGGGAAAAAACAACTAAAATAAAAACAAAACAAAAAACTTTGTTTCTCTAAAGAGTGCTTTCCTCTCTTTAAGAAAACTCAATCACTTTTTAGCATGTAACTAGCTATCTTTGCAAAAGTGACAATTCTTATACAACAGAAAAAGAAAAAGGAAAAAAAAAGGCTTCAGTAGGTCACTGAAATTCAATGGCTCCATCAGCTACTTTATATTCTGTGGAATGGGAATGTTTGCAGACTAACCTACTCCTAACCCAGAACTATTTCCTCTTGTCAAAATATATTTCTATCTTCAAATAAAATTTTGGTTAAAATGACATGAAGGACAAAAGCTCTTGATTTCCATCTTCCATTCATAATGGATATTCAGGAACAGAAGGTACCAATATCTTCATTTCTGAATCAAGACATTTTCATTTTAAACTTCAGTGACACACTGAAGGAATCCTTCTTGACTCGTTTCCCAATGGACAGTTAATTCTAATACAGTGCCACCTTCCAAAAGCAATGAAAAAGCAAAGCTTTTCCTACCTTAGCCAAAAGTCAATAGCAGATGGGCAGCATTTACTGATATGGCATTTCAAATACTGCACCTCTATATCTTTTCCCCAAACATCCAAATAGAATGCCTTGGCATTAAAGTAGTTCTCCCAACAAATCAAACTTCATGCCACCTTTCCAAAAGGTGTATTCCAAAAATATACACATATTCAGTAAAGCATGTAGATATGTAGTATTTATTACTATTTATAAACCCTCAGTGTTCATATTTTTGCCTCATGAAAGGTACACTCAAAATGAAATACCAAATTCTAAAGCTCCTTATTGTGACTTTATATAGTTTTTGCCTTACTAGATTTTCCAAGATCAACTTCACTGCTTTACCTGTTATTACCCTGCTTTGGCCCAGCCATGGAAAATCAAGAAGTGGGGAAAATGTACAGTTTAGAAGGAAAAAGTTCTCAAGCTGTCAACTTGCTTGCTCAGGGTAGAATAAAACTTTTAGTGCGGAGCTGGATAAATATTAAAACACTCAATCAGTTATCATCTTAATCATCTTTGGGAAATCTTTAATATCTAGAACTCGCCAAAAACTCAGATTAGATTTGTCTTTCCATTTTATTCTAGGACCTTGGTGGTATTAATTGTCCTGCGTATTGCCGAAAGTTCAGTTCTACTCAGTTCTTTATGGTTCATTATTTCACATTAATTTTAAATATTTATAGCTTGTCCAGCAAAAGCACAAAGAGAGCCAAAAGGGGCAGCCAAACATGTAAAGTGAAAATGTGAAACCTCTTATGCTGTGTTTCTAGACAACTAACATGAAACTACAGAATTTCATCTAGTTTCAGCCCCAACCTAAGTGATATCAGGGTTCAAACACAGTTTGGCAGGAATGGTAATTTGCTTCCACAATTTATGAGCTCTTGACAGTCAAGGACCCAGTGGAAAACCTTCTAAACTGTTATGCTAGATATACCCTTTCTCTACCCTTTGGTGCTTTGTTTCATTCCAGAGTTTTTTTAAGTGCACCTTTTGTTAAAACTTAAGTCATGTATCTATCCCTCCAGAACACTTTTTTGAAAATCAGTAAAATTCTTGAATCTGTTAATTTATTATCACTAGAAATGAAAGAATTTCAAACAAAAAAACATTCTACTTAGAGGACACTGCCACTGTTATTTTTTCCACTTCTATGATTCAATTTTACTCTCACAGCAAAAATGAAAAGGTTTATGTTTTTGAGGAAGTCTACTCTCCATCCGAGCTTAGCCCCCTAAAATCTATATTGGGATTCAACAGTCACTGGTTTGAAACATTAATGGGGCTTTCCATTGAATTATTACTCTTTTAGTTTTGCAAATAGGGCTTATTAAATCTTTGCTGTAGGCACCAGGAATGAAGAACAGTGAGAATGTGCTGATGTGAAAGGTTTCAATGAACTCAAGCAAATCATTTCTGATTTGCCATAACTCCCTAGCAGTAAATGCCAAAAGAGCATGCTGTTTTGATGCCAAATATAAATTCCCATCACATAAAACATAATAAAAGAAAACCAAAAACCCACCATTCTCCCTTCATGAGGGGTTTAAGGAAGAGATGCTGACTGCAGATGCTTCCCCCTAAGCATATTCAAATTAGCGTGAAGAACACCTCTTTGGTGACAGTGCAGCTTGAAACAAGTCCCACTAGCAGTGAGGAAACAAAATTCTGTGTATATTTTAGGCCACAGAGGATTTCTTTCTTTAGCTATTCTCTGTTCTATTCTATTTCAACCTTACACACACACATACACAATTAGGTTTAATAAAATACAGCTCATACTTACACAATTAAGTTTAATAACACATCAAGTAAAGATATGGAAAGCCAAACCAATATCTTCAAGATTCACAGAAGAATTAACTGATGCCCAGTGAAGACCATGGTCTACAAACACCTTTACTTGCGATCTCTAACTAAAATGACAGCAGGAAGATTTTGCTTTAAGGGCATAAACCCACAAAAACAAAGAAAATGGGAGAGAATACAACCACCACAAAGCTTTGGAAGCTAGAGAGCAAGTAGATAGGTGGATAGTGACCGAAGCAGACCCAAGGAAGCAAAATCTAAGCTGGCAGTGAAGAAAGAGTGAGAAGCAACCCCATTTATACCAGAGAACCTCCCCAAAGCTAAGGATTTTAAGACACCAAGTTTCTTTGGAAGTAGGGATGAAGGTGGAGCTAACACAAAAGGAATGTTTGAAAGTCTGTTTATGAAGCATTTAGATGCCTGGTTCCTCTTCTCTAGATAATATCTATCTAATATCTGGGTGCCTCACTTCCCCAACCCTCTCTGTGTACCAGAAACAGTTTAGGTTGGGGCATTATACTGAAATTAGTTGTTTCTTTTCCCTATAAAGAGAACATTCACATATTAATGCTTAGAACTCCATTTCTTTTTTCTTACTCAGCTCCCGGTATGCAGGAAGTCAGCCCAATGCCACAGGCAGAAGACTAGAAAATCATTCTCTGGGGAATCTAATCTGGCCAAGAAGAAAGTCATAAAAATGGTGACATAAAGGGTTGGTTTTTCCAGTAAAACAGCACAGCCAGACCACCTTGCAGTGAACTCCACAAGTAACAAGACTCACCCACACACACTCAGAGCTTCTAATTTGCTTCTCAGACTCTACTCTTAATTATGAGAGGACAATCAATGATCAGCTCACTGAGTCAAGTCTCTAGCATAAGGGTCAAAAGTTAGTGACTTAAAAGGAAAAAAAAAAAAAAAAAGTAAAAAGAAACAGAAAAGAGGGACTATGCAGGGAGATGAAAAAAAATTAAAAAATCTACCATTAATATCCTCAGAAAGATAACAGAAGAGTGTGTAGTAATAAAACAAGAACAGGATGCTATCAGTTTATCAATAAAACTGATCTGTTAAAAAAAAAAAAAAGGTCTGAGAGCAAAAAAAATGTGCTTGGGTATTATCTGTGCTCATATATATGAAATAAAAAAACTTCAACTACTTAAGAGTTAGAAACTAAAGTTAAGGAAATCTCTTAAAAAATAGAATTGGAAGATAGAAAAAAGTAAAACTATTAGAGGACAAATGTGGAAGGGTCACACTGACCAGAGTCCTTTGCATAGAACAGAATCCATATTAATTCTAATAATATGGATTCTGTTCTATGCAAAGGACTCTGGTCAGTGTGATAATATATATCTTAAATATATTAAATGACATACAGAATCACTGGAAGGGCTAAAGAAAGAGACTAGGGGTTCAGCTTTCAGGACAACTCCCAGACTGTAACAGAGAACTGAGCCACAAAGGGAGCTGCTTCCTCTTCGAACATCAGGAAATTGCCTTCTAAAGCAGCAAACTTCCACTATAGATGCCAACTCCAGAAGCATGCTACCAAGATCAGGGAGACTTAGCCATTGCAGTTGGATGGCATGAAGCCTGCTTCTTGACTCTCAGAGAGCAAGTGACCAAACACTGGGATGCCTGCTAATACTGTCTTAGGGTCAAAAGCTTCCATGATGTGCTTGCAAGCAGAATAGGAAGAAGTGCAGTTCAATCTAATTCATACCCAGAACACTAGTTGCAGAAGAGTCGTCTTGGAAATGTAATATTTAGCTTTCCAACCTCTATAGTGCCCAAAGGTGAACCAGAAGGAAGCTGGAATAGATGTGAGATCATTTACCATATTCACCACAAAGTCATCAACATATGAATAACTGTATAAAAAACAGGGAAACAAACAAAACAAAACATGAGGATGGGGTTTGGTGAGGGGGAACATGCATGAAATAATTCAAGGAAATTGGAAAGAAATTGTCAACCCTGAAGAGGCCACTTAAGTTCTAGTAAAATAAAATAAAAAGACCATACCTAGATACATCACAATGAAATATCGGAACAGTGGGGACTTAAGAAGATCTTACAAACTTTCAGAGTGGAGATAAATAAATGCCATGTTTTGGACTTCTCAACAGTAATACTAGAAGTTAGAAGGCAATGGAGCCACACCTGAAAAATTTTCAAGGAAAATTATTCCAATTTAGAATTCTTTACCCAGCCAAACTATCAATCAAGTATCAGGTTGAATTACAATGTTCTCAGGCAGACAAGGTGTTCATGTTTAGTGCCTTGCTGCTAACCTGGCCTCTATTTTCACCCTTATCCCAGGACTTCTCTTTGCCTCTCTTCTGTATTGAATCCCTGTTTCTTGTATCTCATGTTTTCCTCTTGCTCAGTCATGGCTTTGTTCTCTAGGAGTTTCCTAAGGAAGGGCTCATCATAACTTCTATTCATGACACCTTTGGTCAGTGTGCAAACTGGAGGTATAAATATATAGTCTAAAAAGGAAAGAAAAAGATCCTGCTGCCACCAATCATAAAGACCGTCTAACAGGCTTATGGCTATTTCCATTTCAGGCAAAAATCTCTGGGAGTTTAAGTTCCACAGTGGTGCTCTCTCTGAAGGATAAACAGGGGTTATACTCTTCATACTCTGAGATTTTAGTATATAAGTCAAAAGACAAAATGTTATTCAAGTATTAGAAAAAGAACACATTCTTATTCTACACAGAAACATCACCATTAATCCATTTTCTCACATCCTTTAAAGAAAGGAAAATGTCAGGAGACCCCTAGGAAGTTTAGTTAGAATCTTTATGAATACTATAATCTATCTCATCTAACTAAATAGAAGAAAGTTGGTATTTTTCACCCACCACTGGTATTAGTGTGGTGAACCCTCACATTTCCTTGATAACATAGAAAAAGTTAACTGGAAAAATATTTACATAAAACTTCGATTTGCTCAATATATATAAAATCTCGTCACCAAATTAAAAGATAGCCCTAAAGGAACAGTTTCTTCTGATCTGACATTTTCATCATAAAACTACTTCTGTCTTGAACATGTGATGCTTCTTCCCTCTCAGGATCTTTAAGCATGAAGTTTTCTCTTTCTAGAATGGTTTTCCTGCCCCTTCACTTCTTTATTAACTCTATTAAATCCTTCAGGGGGCAGCTCAAAAGCCACATCCACTGGAAAGACTGCACAACTCCCAGACCAGACCTGGCTCCCTTTATAAATGCTCGTGGTTCTCAGTACTTTTCTTTCTTGGCATTTATCTCAGTGCACAATTGTATATTTATGAAATTATTTAGCTGTATGTGCCATATTCACCTACACACACACACATACACAGCCAGTATGTTCTATTGAATAGTATGTGTTTTTCTTTCCCATGCATTCCCAGTATCTAACACAGGCAGCCAATAAGTACTTAATGAACAAATAAGTTGTTAAAAAAAAAATAGGAGGAGCAGATGTGGCTCAAGCAGTTGAGCACCTGCCTCCCACATGGGAGGTCCCGGGTTCGGTTTCCAGACAGACAATGAGCAGACAATGAGCAAAAAACAAATGAACAAAAACAATGAGCAAACACAATGAGCAAACTGACAAGGGAGCCATCTTGCGGGTGGGGGGGAAACTGAAGGAACGAACTGGATAAATAGAAAGAAAGGGAAGGAAGACAGGAGGGAGGAAGGGGGAAAAAAAAAAAAAACTTCTAGGCACAGGTCCTGAGTTTAAGTGGTAGTACTGATTTTTAAATTTTATTTTATTTTATTTATTTATTTATTTAGCTTTAGAAATTTCAGAGGTTGTCAGAGGATTTGAAAAATGACCCAGATGTTTCCTCTACTCTTCTAATGAGAAAATGACTCCAAGAGGGAAGAAAACATGAGGCTCTAAGGCCTATATTATCAGAAGGCAATCCTTCAAACCCTTGAATCAACAGTGTCTTTCTTTCCAGAAGAGTCTGCAAAGGGTAGGGCCATGATGTCTTCTGTGAGAATGTGGAGCAGACTGCCTGAGCAGGTATCTGAACACGGGTACTTGTGCCCTAGGCATCAAACTGACAGCACTGCAAGTTGCAATCCTCTGGGATGCTCTGCTTGCACACTGTCTCCATCTGGGCCCACAGACCAGAGGGCTGCTGAGCTGCCGTGAGGGAGAGTGTAAAACGTGAGGTATTCGGTCGAGAGGCCACCAGGCAGGGGTGTGGGGAGAAATGAGAGAGGGCCAGGTGGGCTGTACTAGGGGTACGTATACTAATAAAGAAACCCCAGACCATTCTCAACTTTCAATTACTGCACATAGAACTCCTGCAGTCCTGAACAGGGAGCAGAAGGAGCCTCGATTTCCACATTCTGCTGCCCTGAAGAGCTCTTCAGGGAGACATCTGACAAATAGGAAAGCCCAGGAACGGCCCTCTCAACAGTCAAGTTGCAAAGGAGGCTTTGTGCTCTCACCCACCCCGGGTATATGAGGCAGGACAATGTGCCCACTGTCGTCCTGTGGGCGGCAGATTCCAGGGGCTCACATGTTCAAAGGTGTTGACTGTCCAAACACGATCAGTCCTGAGCCTTGATAGCTATATTAACAAGGAACAAAGGGAAACTGGCCTGCTTGCATATGAAGAGATATGCCTCTAACAACGAAAACAGCAGCAGCAGCACCCACAACTGACACACAGAGCGCTTGCTATGTGCCAGGTCGCATTCTAATCTTCACTATAAACATAAAGAACCTGCCATTTTTAAACCGACTTTACAGAGGGGGATACCAAGGTACAGAGAGGTTAAGGAATTTGCCCAAGGTCACACAGCTAGTAAATAGCAGAACAGATGAGAACATATGCCAGTTTTCAGAGTCTGCCAGTTTACCTGCCAGACTGCTGCCTTGCTAGGGCAGGATCAACCAAGAATTAAGAGCTTTAGGTAATAAGCAATTAAATAAAAAGCACCCACATGAGCTGAGCTCATAAACATAGAGGAGGGTGGTCCCTGGTCCATTTCACGGCCATGGATGGTGTTGCTGCTGGGCAACAGTGTTGACTTCTTTTAAATAGCCCCTTCTCTCCTCACCAATCGGCCAAAATGACTAGCACTCAGGGTGGCTTGGCTCTGAGGGTTGTACTTGAGGATGTGCCATGCCTCTTTTCTGACAGCTGCTTCCATTAGATTTCCGGAGACATGGTCCCAACTGGAAGCAGCAAAGCCTCTGTAGGAGGGACGTTAGGCTCAGGCTTCTCATGGAGAGAGGTCAGGGACAGGGTCAGTATTGGGGGCATGTGTATATCTTCCCCAAGTTCTCTTAGTCCCTGCCGGGACTCTCTGACTTTTTTTGGTTGGTTCCTAGTGGCACTTTTACAAAATACACTTTGTAGAATTGATTAGGAAAAAAAAAAAAAACAATTACAAACAATAGTGGAGCAGGTGTAGCTCAGTGGTTGAGTGCTTGCTTTGCATGTACAAGGTCCTGGGTTCAATCCCCAGTACCTTATAAAAAAAAAAAAAAAAGGAGAAATAAAACCAAAAATAACTAATTGTCCAAAATGTAGGGTATTGAAGAGAGAGCTGAGATTTCCCATTAAGCTTTCCTGACTAAAATCCTTAGAGATTAGTAATCCCTAATGTCAGAATCAGTACAAATGGCCATTGGGCCTAGAAGGGATACTTCATTCTCCTGTCTTCAAATAGGGATAAAATATATTTTAATCCCTCATTAACATTTTCCAGAAATCCCACAGTTAGAGGTTAAATTTCCATAGTTACATTCAAGTTTAAGATCACAAATATCAGGATATATAAGGAACAGCTAGTTTTATGGTAAAATAACTCTGAGTTGGAACTCTGGGGCCAGTCATTTCTCATTTGGGCAAATGGTATTTTACAAAAAGAGCACATGATAGTAAATAATGATAAAATATAAATAAGAATGAAAATTAGGACCAAGGATCACAGAAATAAGCACATTACATCAAACCAAGGAAAAGAAAATAGCATGTGACATAGGTTCTATGGCAAAAGCAGTGTGGGACTGGATTAGGGAATTTGGAGTTTATTTTAGAAAATTAAGCAGGACTATTATAATGAGGTTTGTCGTTTAGGAAAAAAATGTTCTGGCAGAGTTGAGGATTTCCTGAATGGAAAAGGACTGAAATGACAAAGCCTACTCTGGAAAGTAACTTGGTGTTTCATAAGAGAGAAGATGTAGGTCTCAAACAAACTGATGATAAAATGCCCAGGACTTAGTAATTGGCTTGAATGTAAAAGGTGAAAGAATTGGAAGACCAAATCCAATTCTAAGGGTCTAAATTTGGGGAAAGTGACAGAGGGGCCTAGAGTTAACCAAGAAGGCAAATTCAAGGGAGGGGTGCCAGGAAGTGCTGTGGTGTGCCTGGATTCAGGGCAGGTGGAAATATTTAGCAGGCAGGAAGGGCAGGCAGGGCAGGGCAGGGCAGGGCAGGGCAGGGCAGGTAGGGGCCCAGAAACAGTCTAGTTAACTTGAGGAGAACAGGACAGGCACATCTCCAGGAACAGGAAAGTTACTGTTGGTTAGAAGAGCTCTATACAAATTCCTTATCACCAAAGCCATAAAATACACTGCACCTTTTTTGGCAGTATTCCTAGAGTGGGAGTTTGCTTTGCTCATCTGTGTATGCTTTATGGAGTACTCACTCTCGTTGCACAACTCTGCCCTGTAGGTAAAAGGGAGAGAAGCATAAACCCTCCTCTACTCAGCCCAAAGAACTCGAGTTGTTGAGTTGTGCTACAAGGTGGTAGCTATTAAACAGATGAAATGCTGACAGAGAATGTGGCTTCCTGCTTGCATAACTTCCTTGAAACTTTATTTTTAAAGTTTTTCCATTCTAATGCTCCTCTATATTTCTCCTCTTTTTATGCTCAGGGAAATTTCTCCAACTCTTTTCACATCATATCCCAGTGGCTTTAGGACATTTGCCTCAATTCTGCCTGGCTCTTTTCTCTACTTCTCACATATTAGTTGTGACCTCAAAAATGAGATTTTTTGCAAACTAAATTATGCTAAGTCCATATCTCTATTTTCAATATAATTTCCTGTCATCTCAGTCACCAGCCATGGTCTGTGTTAAGTGACCAAATGTTTCCAAGAACTGTTTTCCCCACTGAAATCAGTCTAATTAATAGTTGGCAAAAATATTAGTACTTTCCAACATCAACAGTAATGTATAGGATCAAGGTTTAGAACATAAAATTGTCTATATTCTTTCATTTTAAAATGACCATTTGATTGACAGCCATGAAACTAATAAAAAGCCACAGGGAATTCTCACACTTTAAGCTATTTATACCTTTCTATTTGTCTCATTACAGAAGAGTAAGCAATTTAAAGTGATTTAAATAAATGCTTGCATTTCCTCTGAGAATGCCCATTCTTCAACTCTGACTTAAACAATATGTCCTATGCTTACTGGCATTTATGCCCAGGGAATGGAACGGGAGGGGGTTCGGAGGAGGTGTACTGGATTTCTCTTCTCTTAGAGCTGCAATAGCACCTGGTGCTGTGGGCAGTATGTCCTTGTGTTGCACAAGCTGCCCATACAACGTATGCCAAACGTAGAGGTTCATACACACAGAACTGAGGTTGCATTCATTCACACACAACATGCTCAGAGACATGACTTCAACAACAACAAAACCCTCCCAAATGCATAAGAGAACGAGCAGAGCTTCCACTGTAACTGTAAATCAGGGAACTGAGACCTTCAAAAGTGGCAGCTGGAGCAGCATTGCAGAGCATGGGCTCTGGAGTCAGTACACTTGGGCTGGCAACCCTGCCCTTCCCCTTCTGAGCTGTGTTACCATGGACACGATACCTAACCTCCCTGGGCGTCTGGGCCCTCACTGGTAAATGAGATGATAATTAAACTTCCTCTTAGGGTTGTCTTGAGGATTAAATGAGACAATTTATATAAAGTGATTAACACAATTCCAGCACACTGAGCTCACTGAATATTAGTTTCATAATTATTTTCATCAACATCATGATTATTAGAATCCAAAAAAGAAGCATGTGGGTATCTTTGGTGAGGCTGAGGTATGAGCTACAGCTAGGCTCTCTCCAACCTCAGAAACCTAAATACACAACAGGCATCAAATGAATGTCTTGGACAGAGAATGTGACAAGATGATTTCTTCAGCCCCTGAAGTCCACGATCTAGTATTCTCAGAATGTTTATCAACCTTGCAGCCTGCTGGCTCTGTCCTTTTTGCATTGGTCGTGGTTATTTTCTACACTTTGATATACCTGAAGATATGACTGACTGAAGTTTTGTTGTACCAAGAAAGCTCCTGCCTACTTGTGGCTACAGACCATACCATTAGCACCACCATCTCTTAAGGAGTTCATTTCTAAGAAAGTCACCTAAAAGAGAAGAAATAAGATGATAAGGAAACCAAGAGCAGTGCTTGTACATGCACTGATGTTGAGGCCACACTTCAGTTTTAGGTTCTGATTCTGGAGTCCTGGGATAACTTCTTGTTTCAAGAACAGAAGCTGCCATCAGGCTCTTCACACTCAAGGATTCAGCTGAAATCATTAGAGACTTGTTAAGATGCAGTTTCCTTGGTCCTGCTCAAACCTATGGAAAATGGATCTTCTGGAAGAGAAGAGAGGCAAACCCAGGAACCTTCATTATAATAAGCAGAACTTAAGGTTTGAGAACCACTGCTCTAGGGGTTCATAATTTTGTGGGGGATACACACACATACAAGTTGTTTTAATAGTAGGGAGGTGCCATAAAAAAAAAAAGATATGGGGGATAGATGCTGAACAAAGGAGAGACAGAGTCATTCTGACAGGTTAGTCTAAGGAGAATCTCCTGGAATGGGAACTTGAAAGGTGGTTAGGATTAACAGCAGAAAAAAGCTAGGCTAGGAACAAGGAGAAACAGGACACAAGAGAGACATTGGTACAGGGAACCAGCTATAAACTGAAGCACCAAGAGTAAACAAGTCTGGAATATGTCTGAGCAGATACGCAGGGCTGGGACCTCAGTGAGTGGGAGCAGGTTTCTGTTTTAGGAAGAGAGAGACAAAGCTGTAAAGCTGGATGAGATAAAGGAATGGAAGACCTTTAATGCCAGCAGGAGTCTGGGTTCTGATGTCTTTGCCATGAACTGCTGTGGAAGGTTTCTGCAGAGAGGTCGTAATCAGATCGGAACTCTGAGAAGGCGAGTGTAGTATGGTGAGCTGGAAAGGTTTATTCAGGCCCACAGTCCCTTGTCTGCTTTCCAAAAAGCTAGGGAGATCCAAAGTTATCTGCATGTGGCAAAACCTGACATGAAACGAAGCGGGGTAACTTCTAGCCATTACTTATCCAACTTTCTGTGAATAGTCATACATTCTGCTGCAAAAATATTTTTTTAGGGTGGTGCCCTAAACTCTACTTGAGGATGGTACATAAACTTTAGTTCATGTGCTATTTAATGTATCTGAACTCAGAGAAAACACATCTGGGATGAGGGTTTTGATAAAGGATTGTGGACCTTTACAAACAGAGAGAGAGGTCTGGTAGCCCTTTGATACCTAAAGACACCAAGGAAACCTTTAAAGAGGTGATTTATAAGCCAAATGTGGGTAATCAGCACCATCTTTCCTAAAGGCCTATTCCTCAGGACTACAGTTGTCAAGGAGACTTGTCCAAAAGAGGGAAAGTGGTCTGGACTTTCTAACTGGTTTGGCAGTTAAAATTTTCCTTCATTGTTACTGTAAGTCCTTATCTCCCTATCCCCCAGAGTGTAAATAAGCACTGATGCTGCAAATTGTAAAATAGGAGGTGAATTGATGTAGACCAAGGCTGTTCCATCTAACGTGACTGGACATTGGCTCTTACAGGGTAGCGTTTAACAAACTCTCCTTGATGGTGATTCTCATAAGTTTAATTCCACCACTGGGGAGTATGACTGAACCCCACTGGACACTTAACAAACCCTTCAGAGCAGAGCACTTAACAAACCCGTCAGACCCTTTAGTCCAGGGTTTGTTACTGTGCCAGGAGGAATTCCAAGTGCTTTCTTGCCTCGCTGAATCGTGATTACACTCCTATGAGGTGGGTGATATAATATTATCACTTTACAAAGAGCACCAAGAAAGTGAGTAACTTGCACACATGTTACGTATCCGGTAAGAACCCAAACTCCGTCCGACTCCTGACTGGTGCCCTGAACAGCTTGCTATGAGGCCACTCGATGTCTGAAGTGAGAGGGTCCTTGGAAAACATTAGTACCAACTCTGATAAGGAAACAGAATTACATAGAGGTTAAGTCACATGGTAAAAGCCACACAACAAATTATCTGATAGGTAAACAGAGTATTATGCTTTACAGATTATAATTTACAAACACTAAGGAAGGATTAAAATGAATGAAAACAACCTTAGCTCATCTTCCCAGTTTTGTTCTTAGAAGTTTCCTTTTTCCAACTTCTTAGGACCTATATTAAGGGAAAGGCAAATTTCTGCAGTCTGTAAGAACTTACCTTCATGGATTTCCTATGGCTGGAAGATCTTGAGCTCTGTCCTCTCGGTTCTATCTGAGAGCTACATTTCAACCAAGGTGGGTTAATGTTACCACCAAAATGCTTTTATCAAAGTACCTACTGGGTCTGACACTATCCCAGGCTTTGCAGAACATCTGACTCAAACAGAACTCTCTGAACTATAGGAGGGCAGCCTAAGAGTCAAAACAAAATACAACCCCTTGCCAACAGCAAGAAAGAAGCTCTGTGTATGCTTATTTTCTAATCTATCATGAAGTCCAAAATAAACTCCAGGCTTCCTCATCACATCTGATATAAATTAAGAGAGTAAGACCTCTGTTGGGAGAGAAATGTTGGGAGAGTTCTACAACAAATAACTGGACTAAATGACAAGAGAAAAGTTTTACAAGATTGTTCCCCTGAGATACTGTGGCTCAGTCATGCCTAATTTTTCAGCATGTTATTCAGAATTTCTGAACCCACACATCTTCATGCGGTTGAAAGGGAAGGAAATCGGGTCTGTGACAATGACAGGGCCCAATGATGTTGCCATAAAAACTGACCATCCAGGACTGTTCTATAAGACAGGTACCAAGTCTGTCTTTTCTAAAGAAACCAGGACTCCCAACAGCCCTTCTTTGAGTTAAGCATTAGAAATAAATGATGACAAGCAAAATCTAAAATGGAGATGAAGGAAATAAAAAATTGGGATGTATGCATAATGGGGAGGAGGAGGAGTGATTCTGTTTGTAGCAGCACAAATTGTATTAACCCAGGGCAGACCTGAGTCATGAGCTTTAAAATTTAAAGCAGGAAACTTATATTTAAAAGCCAAACCTCAAAACTGAGAATCTAATCACTAGTCTTATTTTAAAGGAACAGAGGAAAAACAAGTGATTTATTTGTACTGTATAGACAGGTTTTGTAATTTTGTTTTTTAATTTTTTTATTTTATCTATCAAAAAACAGCACTAAGTGTAGGGTATATATTAACATTTTATCTCATTATATAAAATTTAAAAATACTTAAATCCAGCTATTTAGGGTCACTTTAGACATGCACAGTTTTTGAGGTTAAAAAAAAAAAAATTACTATTACCTACCCACCAGGGTGGCTAAAATAAAAAAGACTTGCAATACCAAGTACAGGCTAGGCTTTAGAACAAACAGAATGCTCATACACTTCTAGTGGAGTGTAAAATAGTACAACCACTTTGGTAACTGTTGTCAGTTTCTGATAATCCATTCCTATGACCCAGGAATTCCACTCTGATCTATCCATACAACAAAGAGAAATGTGTGTAGACATCATGAACACTTATTCCAGAATATACAAAGCAACTTTATTCATAACAAAAAATTGGAAACAACCCAAATATATATCAACAGAACGGATAAATAAATTATGACATATCCACACAATAGAACACTTCTAAGCCATCAAAAGGGACTATTTATACTAACACATGTAACAACATGGATGAATCTCAAAAAATACTGAAAGAAACTAGACCTAAAAGAGTTAATACACACTGTATTTATGTGAAGTTCAAGACCAGGCAAAACTAATCTATGGTGATGAGACTCAGAATTATGGGGACTTCTGAGGACAAGGAGGGCTACTGACTGGAGAGGGGAACAAGGAAGCTTTCTAAAATGATGGGAATGCCTATATTTTGTTCTGGGTAGTTTTCAAATGGGTGTTTATATATATGGAAGATCCTCAAGTAAAACACTTAGAATATGTGCATTTTACTACAGGTACATCACACCTCAACAAAATCGAAAGCATTGTTATTTTTATTACAAGAAATTTTTACTGTATTAAATAATTTATGGTATCTGTGCATAAAAAAACAAAAATCTGTTTATAAGAAATATAATACATATTTTTTGCTAATGAAAGTATGAGTACAGCAGTGATTTAGTTCTAAGAATGTTCATTATAAAATTGTTTCTTTCAGGCAAAAACTAGAAAAACAAAGGATAATATCTAACAATACGGGATTGGTTGTGGGTATATTTTTTATGGTCAGATACCATAAATGAATTAAATAAAAATTTTTCAGTAATACTTTCCACAGGCATGGAAAGATAAAATCTAGCAAAAAAAAAAAAAGACTAGGTATAAAAATATATAATCCTTTTTATATGTTGTATGTATGCAGAAACATATACTGTTGGAACATACAGCCTCAAAACTTAACAGTTTTGGGGAGCAGATGTAGCTCAAGTGATTGAGTGCCTGCTTTTAATGTATGAGTCCTGGGTTCAATCTCCAGTACTTCCTAAAAAAAAAAAAAAAAACAAACAAATCATTTGGGAGCAGGTGTAGCTCAGTGGTTGAGCACCTGCTTCCCATGTATGAGGTCCTGGGTTCAGTCCCTGGTACCTCCTTTAAAAAAAAACAAACAAAAAACAAATAGTTTTTATCTTTAGGTGACATCTTTTTCCTTTAATCAGAATATCATAACATGGTTTACATGACTGATTGTAAAAGTAATTTTAAAATAAATAAACTAAATGTCTAATTTTACAACAAAAAATATAAAGATGTAAGTAGAAATCAAGGAAAGCAAGGAAGAAGCAGTTGCCCTGGCTACAGAGTAGGGACTGCTGTGACTGTTCATTTCATTTTCTTTCTTTATTATTTCAAAGCAGTAGCATCCTTTTTTTTTTTTTTTTTTTTTTTTTAATTTTATTTTTTATTATGGGTAAAAATCAAAATTCTCACAATACATACAAACATTTGTAAAATGATATATAAATATATATGCATATATGTGTATTTGCTTACAAAAATGTTATTTTTATATATATATATACATATATTTTAAGAGGTGCTTAGATTACCTAAAATATTATACGGAACCCACTGGGATTCCCATGTTGCCCACCTCCCACACCTCCCACCACATCCAACACAAACATCTTCCATAGTGTGGCCCACCAACCTCAATGAACTTACACATCCTGGAGCCTTGCCACCAACCATAGACCACAGTTCACACTGTAGACCACACTCTCTCCCACTCAGTTCTGAGTGGTGTGTGCTGATTTAAAATGGCCTACATCCATTGCCATAACAGTACTCAGGACAACCTCCAACTCCCAAAGAAGCCCCTGTATTTCAACTGCTCATCCCCTCCCTACCCAAAAAACTGTCAAGTGGCCACTGGCTCCACCTCATTGTTATAATTTCTTGCATTGCATCCTTTTTTGAATTAAATCTTAAGCAAGTCTCCCATACTTAAAACAGGTAAGAATAGAGCTGCTCTTGTGGAAGGAGAGAAAGGATGCAGGAGGATCTAGAATTCTGCCTGTTTAGAATCCCCCTGATGCATCTCTGAGCCCCAAGGGATGCAATTTGAAAACAAGAAATCTAAGATGCAAATTTCAAACTTCAAGCCTTAGTGGGCCCTCGTCCTAAATCTAGCTGGAAGGTACCTTTCCTTTCTTACCTAAGAATGCTATCTTATAAAATCTTGAATTTTTGTCAGTCTGGCCTAGACACTATTCCCTAAAGAAGCCTTGTCCAACCCTGACCTCCCCTTTACTGTATTCTAGCTCATTCTTAAAGGCTCAGCTAAATATCCAAATCCCCTGGGATTTCTTCCCAGGTAACACCAGCCTATTGAAATCTCTAGCTTCTAGAAATACCTCTACTCTGTGCCATTCACTTAGATAATTAACTTTTAGTTTCCTATTGCTCTGTAATAAATTACCCCAATGTCTGAAAACAATAAATTTATCTTCTAGTTCTGTTGGTTAGAAGGCTGTCAGGTGTCTCAACAGATTAAAATTGAGGTATTGGCAGGGTTGCCAGAGAATGTTTCCTTGACTTTTCCAGCTTCAAGAGGTCATCAACATTCCTTGGCTCATGGAGCCTTTTCTCAATCTTTGAAGCCAGACCTTAACTTTTAGGGAATGTGATCAGGTTGGGCCTACCTGGATATGCAGGGCAATCTCCTTTTCTCAAGCTTTATAACCTCAATCATATCTGCAAAGTCCCTTTTGTCATGTTAGGTAACATATTCACAGGTTCTGGGAATTAGGGCATTGACATTTTTTGAGAACTATTATTGTGCCTACCACAGATGTACTTCCCTAAGCATCCCAAGAGACTGGTCTCGTCATGATTCTTTGGGTAACTTCATGATGCAATGGAGCGAGAGTTGACAACCGATTATCAAATATTCACTAACCTATTATAGCCTAGTGATTGATGTACTGAATTATATACACTATTTGCCTATTGCTATCACTAATGTTGTAAGAATCTTGATTGAGTTCAATTAGGCCTATTTCCTCACAAGTGAGAAAAATATGAGAAAGTCAATCAAAAACTAAGATCTGATAATATCACTTAAGGTGAGGGAGCTTGAGAGATGAGTATAAGAGAGTTGCTAGGGACACTTTCATTTAGACTGTTTCTATTTGCAGACAATTCCATGGACTCCTTGTATAAATTCCCAGTGTAATTGTTAGTCTTGAGTTAAATCTCTACATCCAACCAAGTGAACCATCTTAGAATTTCACCAAGGATTGTACTGAGTCATGTAACATATTTTGCAATATATTTATCTTTGAGTAAGATTTTGCATTTAATTTGAACTTTGGTACATCTATGAAAGATTGGTAACGACCGTGTTGAAAAGCAGCTCACAAGCAGCAGCTTGTAGCCATTTTAGCAGGGTTTTAAAAAACATTTTAGTAACCAAGACTCCTTTATTGAATTCCCCTGAATTACTGCATGTGCCTCTAGGCTTCCAGTGAAATTTCCTGATCTGTTTCAGTTGGCATTTCTAGTCTTTGCATTTGATTTAATTCTTCAGTGCTTTCATTGTCCTACTGAAACAACGTTGAATATAGATTGGAGGATCTGCTCCGAGTATCAAGGTAACACAGGCATGCTTAGGTTCTTGGGCTCCCATCTAGAAGCCACCTTCCATTCACTCTCCATGTGCCAGGTCAGTGGCCCTTGTCATTTACTGCTTTACATGACATGTATGTAATTGTATATTCTTTTCTCTCCTACACTGTACACTACTTAAGGACGGAGTATCCATTTTGATATTCTGTAGTGCTTAGGACAGTCCCTTAAACAAAGATTTTCTATAAATATTTGTGGGATGAGTTGCAATTTGTACATAAATGAGACTCAAAATTTTAATATGCCTAAAACATCAAAGAGGCAGCAGAACATCCAATGTGAGACCTCTCCATTGTCAAAAAGAAGTCTCCAAACTAAGAACACTATATTTGGTTATTTATACCTTAGGGATATACATAGAGGAATAAATAGAACATGAATGTCAAAGTTAAAAATCTAAGTTTTTAAAACAAAGCTTCACCATTCATTCCATTATTAAACTTGGATACACCATATCACATTACTGAGTTTCAATTTATTCACCTATTATGTCACAAAATACTTACTAAGATTAAGGAAGACTTTTTTAAAAAGGGTTTGTCCATTTATATACTAGTTTCATCTTTTCAACTCTGGCTCCCCTCTTCCATTTGAACCAAATCTTTGTTCTCTTTGCTGCATTTGGATAGTTTGGCCGACCAACCCTAGACAGGTTTTGACATAGTCTCTTTGGAACAAGATCAGTGACATTCAGTCACACAACACAAGGCCTGGCTTCAGAGCTTAGGCAAAGGATGCCAGGGGCGTAGCACAGGGAACATCCCTTTTTTTGAGTGACCCTGCCACTCACTCATATTAGAACCAAGAGAATTAAGAAAGGGGAATAAAATAGTTTCGCTAAATCCCACATCTCCAATCCAAACATAGATCCAAAACCACTTTACTGGTTTTATGTAAATAATATAGAAGCCTACATCCAGGTACAATTTCACACCTAAATTGTTAGGCTGTATTAGTCAGGGTTCTCTCGGGAAGCAGAATCAACAGGAGATATCTGTCAATAAAATGAGATTTTAAAAGAGTCTCTCACGCGACCGTGGGGATGCATAAGTCCAGGTTCCACAGGCAGGCTGCAAAACCAGGGGCTCCGATGAAAGTCCAATGAAAGGTCCTTGATGAGTTTCTGGGAGATGATGGTTGTCCAAAGAAGAGCTGGGAAATTCTCTCTGAATGTTGAAATCACTTCCCCTTTTAAGGCATTCAACTGATTGGATAAAAGCGTCACTCACTGATGATGCAATCTCCCTGATTGATGCAGATGTAATCAGCTATCCATGCAGTAAACTCACTGGTGATCAAAGTCCATAAATGTTCTTGTATTACAATTAGGCCAGTGGTTGCTGGACCAAACACCTGGACACAATTACCTGGCCAAGTTGACACATTAGCCTAACCATCACATAGGCCAAGTATCCCATTCAAGTTAATAGGGAGCCACTAAACTAATATCCCTTTATGCATCCAAGACAGAACTATTTGACTATAGCCAGTCACTGACAAGTTATCATCCATCTGAATATCAGTTAGAGAGCATATTGAAAGACTTCCACCTGAGAGTTTGAATCTTGGTTTTGCCATTTTAAGGATTTTTTTATACAGAGCAATTCAATCACCAGGTCAAAAATAGCCATTATCACAATTTACATTGATTTCCTTTTGCATAACCTTAGGGAGATCACTTAACCATTCTATGCCTCAGTTTTCCATATATAAAAGTAATAGAAAATTTTGTGATTTATTTGAATCTGTCATGATTTATATGAATTTTTTATTGGAGACCACAAAAGACTCAGGTTAGAAACCATCTCAAATAGATTAACTCAGACTTACCATCTACTCTTTTTGGGCTACTTACTGGCCCTATGGTAACTAAAATGTCAGGAGACCTGAGTTCAAATCTCAGGTTTGCCTTTACACAAGGTACTCTTAGGTCATGTTATTTATATTTCTAAGCTTCAGACTGCTCATCAGGAAAATGGCTCAATAATATCTCTTAAGATTGCTATATTACACGAGGAACATGAGAAATTGATTGCAAAGTACCCAGAATGCACAGAACTTCAACACATTTGTTGAATCTGAATATTTCTGTCCATTCCCCACCCTAAGATTCTGGTCCTTTGCTGTCCTGCCACAGCCTAATAAAAACTTGAGAACCTACAGGAATCCTGCTGTTCTGACTTACAAACAATGTGGCACCCATGAATCTAAGACTTATGACTTATGGCAAATACAGCCAAAGGAGGAAGACAACCCATGAAGTTAGTTGACTCACTCCAGTTACACACTGTACAATCTTCTCCAAGTTAGAGTCACCTTTGTTCTGACAATGTTTTCTTTCATTTACTTCAACAAATGAATACTTAAGACTTTTTATGTGTCAGTTCCCAAATAGGGCCCTTTGGGGGATACACAATGTAAGTCTAACACAGGGTCTACTTGTAGCTGAAGATCATGTAGCTTTTTGCTCCCATATATGTGCACATGTACACATACACTGTGTAGAGCCTGGTGCCAAGATATGATGGGAGATAAAGTATGGGCCACAGAAATCATCTTACCCATTGTAATAAGAAGTAGTTATGGAAATCAGAGTGTAAAAACTTTGAGTAGGAAAAAATGCATGCATATATTATACAGAACACTCATCAACTATCTCTAAATGTTATCGTTTCTTAATCATAGCATTTCCCTAGAAGGTGAATGCATCTTGATTAAAGATGTATTTTCATTGTCCCAAATAATCATGTATATATATTTTAAAAGCCTATGAATGATAATTCCATCCCTTTATTTTGGGGAGTGTCAGAATGGTCTCAATTTTGCTCAATCCATATCTCACTACTGTAAAATGGTTATTATATGTTACTTTTCAATTTGCATATAAATTGTTCATTTAGGCTAAAAATATGCTGGGTTAAAGACACATTACTGATACTCTACAATACATAAAAATTTGAAAATCGGGTAGGGCACATTTTACTTAGTCTTTTTTACAGGGCCATTTTAAGGATTTTTATACAGAGCAATTCAATCACCAGGTCAAAAATAGCCATTATCGTAATTTACACTGATTATCTTTTGCATGAAGAAAATATATTTAGCTTTCTATGCTTGAAGAATCCCCAACTCAGAATACTATGTACTTCAGCAATGTTCTTTGTTTTGCCTCTTCTGCCATCTTGTTTCTTAAGTTTCTTGATTTAGATCTTTTAAAGGATAATTTGTTATGAAATCTAACCTGAGGTAGAGAATTCTTGATAAATTCTAATTTAAAGGTTAAGGGAAAGTGAAGGATAGTGCTGAATCTCAAGGTTTCCATATCAAGTGACTCCCTCACTAAAAGGCATTTTACTAAGTCAAATATCTAAGTTAGCAGTTTGGGTGACTTTTTCTGTATAATAAACTGATGTGGTAGGGAAAGAGTAAGTCAAGAAGTTGAGCTGTCTACTTCATGATGTTCTCCATGAGAGGAAAAAAAAAAACAAAACAAAAAGAGCAGGAACTATTTGCCAATGTGTAAAGACACAGATTTGGAAGTATTTGAAAAATAAGTCTAAAAATATACATACAGACATTAAAATTTTATTTTAAAAACTTGTAGCATGGGAAATTGCTTCCATTTTAATATGTAAGCATGAAGAGCATCATACACAATTGTCTATATTTACACACTGTCACCTCAATTATATAAAAATGCCTTTGAACAGAAAGTAGGGAAGATTGGGGAGAAAATCCACATCAAAATGTTAGTATTTTGAAACTGAAATTGCCAGGAAAGAACCTCAACTTTTACTGATATCTTTTCTCTATATTTTTTATAGTTTCATTTTTTAAGAAATAAAACTGTATTGGTTTTTAATAACTATTAAAATATAAAATTAAAAAAGTTGTCACCCTGAAATTTTCTTGTATTTGAAGGAACAATATTGATAATATTCTGCTCATGAAAGAGATACTGATTATCTCTTAAAAAAAATTTTTTTTTGCCAAATCCTTGTTTTCTGTCTCTTTAGGGGTGTGGTCCATCTGCTCTCTCTTCCAGCTCCTCTTCCTCTGTTAGATCTCTAAATGTTGGAGCATCCCAGTTCTCTGTTTTGGCTGTACTCTCCTAGGTAATCTCAAACATCCAATGCATGACTTTAAACACCACTTCAAAGCTATCTGTGTCTCCGGCAGATAGCTCCTCCCTGAGCTCCAGATTCCAAACTTCTACCCAGCAACCACACTCTGATGTATGTAATAGTCCTCTCAGACTTAGTATGAGCAAACAGCATAACTGGTTTGCTATCTGCCCTTTCTTCTACTCTTTCCTAATCCACACTTTCTCAAGTCCTTCACCTTTTCAGTAAACAGGATCACTAATTCACTCAGTTGCTTGCACCAAAAACCTGGGAATGAATGATCCTTGATTCCACTGTTTTCCTTGTGGACCTCAAAATATATTCTGAATCCAGCACTTCTCCCCACTTCTGTGGCTTCCACTTGGCTCAAGCCACAGTCATATCTCAACTGGACCCCTGCAAGTGTCTCCTAAGTGGTATAATTACCTCTACTTTGACCCCATTGCAATCCATTTGTCTTCATGGTGTGAAATATTTCATGTCATGCCCTTGCTTAAAAACTGACCCACATACCCCAGTACTCATATGATAAAATCTTAAACTCCATATCCTGACCAAGAAGGCTTTAAGGATTTGAACCCATGGACCTTCTCAATCTCATTTCCCCTTCATTCTCACTGAGCTCCAGCCACACTGGCCTCTTCAGTCCCAACAACAGCATCAACTTTTTAAAGCTTGTTCTCTCTTCTGCCTGAAAAGCTATTTCCCAGCTTTTGCCTGAAAAGCTGTCTCCACAAATGGGCCTACTCCAATTACTCAGACCAAAACAGAACTAAAATTTGCAAACTCCCAAGATAACTCATAAGATTCCGGTTGTGCCAGGATGACCAGACCAGCCAATAGCCCTCAAGAAGCCAAAGGCTGGGCTAAGGTTGCAGCGTTTGCAGAGAGGATCTGGTTATCCTTACAGCCAGGTTTCACTTCAGGCAAACTCCATAACCCAATAGAAGCTAAACTCTAGATTATACAGGCCAAGGACAAGTTAATGGGATTTGGCAGAACATAAAAGGAAACAAGACATTACAAAGGAAAACGCACTTAAAATAGAAATAGGTAAAATATCACAGTAGCAGAATTTGTGCCAGCTAAATACATCAAAACATATTTACATTTCTGTGTTATCTTTAGGGACAAGCAGGAAAGAAGAGGCAAAGTCACTGAAGTATTTCTACATTTGTTAGAATATGCATTTAACTTTATCTCTACAAGTCTTGAAAAAGTAGCACTAGAGCATCAATAAAACCAAACGTGCTACGCATTGGTACACAGGCTTAGCCTTGAATAAGGTCAGCTTGCAAACTTTAAGCTTGAAAGTAGGGACCCTGGCCATAAGAGCAATCAGCTCTAGCAGCACACCGTGTGCAGAGAACTTTACAACTCACAGGGTTCAGTCAACATTATCCTGCTTGATGCTTACAACAACCCTGGATATTGGTTCCTCCATTTTACAGGAGAGGGCTTTTATGTGATTTGATCACAAAATCAGTTATAAAGGTAAGAACAGGCCATGTTCTTCTGAGTCCCAGCACTTTTTAAGAACATGTTGTAGTATGTACAAAGTACTATGCTCTGGTATCCTGAGACACGACAGCCCTGGTTGTCCCTGGCACCAATGAGCAAGCATGACCTTGAGCAAGTCACCCTATTTGGGCCTTGATTTCCTCATCTGTTAAAATGGGAATGGCAGCCTCTGCTTTAGCTCTACCACAGGATTGTTTTGATGAGCAGATGAGAACTCAGATCACATCTCCTACTGTCTGTGCCCCACTCCCCCTGCATGCCACTCCATGTACACTGCCTCCCAGCTGTCCTCGCATCAAGCAAGCTCCCACCTCAAGGCGTGTGCACTGGCTGATCCCTAGATTGCTCTTTCCTTGAGATCCACAGCTTGCCTCTCTAATCCTTTAGGCCACTGCTCATGGTACCTTAAGAAAAGCCGTCACTGACTACCCAAAATAAAACAGTGGCTCCTGTCCCCCAACCCACACTCCTTTTTCACCTACCCTACTTTACAGCTCTCCATAGAACATACTTCTTCTCCATCTGACATATGTATTCACCTGTTAGTCTGTCACCCTAACAACTAGATTGTAAATTCATAAAAGCAGGGATTTTTGTATGTCGTTCACTATCTGGTATTTCTGAAACCTAGGACACAAAAGTATGCCCTTTAAATAATTATCAAATACATGAATGAAAGAATGGAATAAACTAATTGTTTGAATGGCTATATTGTGATGACCACCTTCTAGTTCCTTCTGGGTCTGTGTACCATAAGACGTATTATATATTTCATTCTTGGTATTAAAATTGGCATCTTTAATCAAAGCAAACTTTGCAACTTAAAATTTTATAGAAGCTAGCACATCACAGGAACTAGAAAGTCATATATTTGTGGTAATTAGTTATTAGAGCTTAAGTTTAACAACATAAATCCTGGCAATGCCCTCACGCTTTCTACTTCTCTTTCACTAATTTGGATGTTAAAACAACTACCACCCAGAACTGCCATGGTTGTGAAAAAGTCAGGCAGTAAAAATAAAGTATCATACAACAGACAAAGAGTTCCTCAACAGTCAATTGGCTACCTTACGGAAGGTAGGAAGGAAAAAGAATGGAGTGGTGGTAGACACACTTAGTCATATCCATAACACTAAAAAAAAGAAAGAGATGAAGCAAGTATGGCAAAATATGTAAAATATTAACACCTGTTAAATCTGGATGTACTTTATAGGTTTAAATTATTTCATAATTATAAAAACAAAAAGAAACCAAGAAATAGGATGTCTCCATTACAGAGACCAGAACCTGCTATCTCAGTTTTGCAAAGTTGGAAAACATCTCAGCAGTCATCCAGTACAATCTGTACCCAAAACGTGATAGCCCAACTATCAGTTATTTGCCTGGTAGGGCTGCTTGGCAATCCCTTTACTCAACCACAGTATATGTCTTCTTCCATTTCTTTAGAGTGTTCCAAACCTTTTTTCATCCTCACCCCAGCAGCCTCATCTGTAACAGAGGACCTCATAAAGCTGAAAAAACCCAGAAGAGTTTTCAGTAATTCCTTGCCTTCCTCTAAAAGTGTTTGTGTGCATGTTCAGTAGCCCTTCATTCAACTGAAATCAGCCTCTCTGTTGATTTCTATCTGTTGGTCCCATGTTCTCTAGCCATGGAGAGCTTCTCAATCTTCTTTCCCACATGGCAGCCCTCCAAATACCAAAAGACAGAAAATGGGTCACCTTGAGTCCTTTCCACACGAAACATTGCCACCTTGTTCAACTTGTGCAATGGGAAGAGAAAAGCTAACCTAACTACTAATGGCAGGCAGAGTCTGTTTACCATGGGCATCTCATCAAGCTGGTATTCTGCATAAGTAATGCTATATTTCTATGTACCCAATATCAACAAGGAATTCATAGAACTCAATGAAAAAAATTTAATTAAATTAAGATAGCATTTGGTAATACCATTTGGTATTGTCACAGGAAGAGGTGGGTGGGTGAGATTTATAAAGGGATGAAAGAAAACTAATGCCCAGAAGTGTGAAATGCAGCAACTGGTGTCAACCAAATAATCGTTAAAAGTTTCTATGACTAAAAATGCATTTACAATACATATTGCAATATAGATGTACTTCCATCTATTTAAAATTTGGAGGCCTTGTTTTAAGTGCATACTTTATCTAAAGGTTCAAATAACAATTAAAATAACAACAAGATCTGGAATGGCAATGGTACACGTAAATTCATGTGCACTAGATTAATACCACCACAAGTGTGATCGGCAGACCGTGATATTTGGTATGGTTCTACAATTACAACAGAAATTGAGATACTACACTTGATCTTAGCCAAAAGGTCCGTGTGTGACTTTGCTGTGACCTAAAATTTCTTTGAAAATTAAATGAAAATTTGGGAGACAATGGGGATTGAGAGGGGGAAGGTGTCACCGCACACTGGACATCCGATAACACAATGATAAGAGGAAAAAAAAAAAGAATAAATAAATAAATAAATATATAAATATATATATATATATATATATATATATAAAAGAATTTGAGATAAAGCATTTAGAAACTTTTGCAGTATTTTGAAAGAGTAATTTTATGTTTGTTGAAGCTAATAAAAGTAATAAAAAGGGAACTTGTATTTTCTATGTCTTTTGTTCATTTCATTTTTCTAGTAATTCACTTTCACCCTATTTTACTGAAGCATTCATTGGTCTAAGCAGTTGGGAAATTAGAAAACAAAACAAAACAGGTCCTTCACCACTCATACATTTTGAGGTCCTTCACCACACAGCACTAGATTCATTGAAATCTGAGCTCTTCTTATTAATATAATATTTTCTTTGCCCAGTCTCAGTGTCCAGTGCTGCAAATCCCTACCCTGAAAGAGATGGGTATAATTACAGGGCACTTCACAGAATCAAATGGTATGAAACTCAAGCTATGTTAAAAGATGCTGAATAGGATAATTTCCACTGAGGGGCTTCCAACAAAAAGTAGCTCAACTGTTATAGTCCTTCCCTCCTTTATTGGCCAAAGGAGACTTATTCTTTCCTTGCTGAGAGGCCACAGTCATGAAAACAGGTGGGGACCATTTAATAAAGACTGGGGCATCTTTGTGCTGTCCCGGGCTACTTTGAGATGAGAAAGTCTACAACTCAGTTTAGAACCCTAGCTCACAGTTATGCTAAGAGGAAGAAGAGGAAAATCTGTAAGGAATTTAAATTTGATTTTGTTTATTGCTTTGATTTAGTTTGTAATCTACATGGAGAGCTTTGTGTTTTAAACACACCAGTTAAGAACAATTAGAGATGAAATATTTTCAGTGGTTGGAAACGCCCTACTGCTGCCTTGGTTCACTTCTTACCCAGCTCAAAAAAGCACCACCAAAGAAATGGAAATGGGATAAAGAAGTCACAGGGAAATTAAAAAAAAAAAAAAAAAAAAAAATGCCGTTTTTTTTTCTTCAGGGAAAGAGTTTGAGGATGTGGGAAAGGATTCAAGAAACACTAAGGTCACTAAGCAGCTTAGCCCTCCCCTTTCCTCTGCTGTGCCTTGATTTCAATGTCAACAAGGCATTCTTGAACAACTCAGGCTCACAGGAATTTACTGAGCATCAAAAATATTATGCATCATCTTTCACTTTCATTTGGTAACATATTAAGGCTGGACTCAGAAAATATGCCATCATGATTTAAGGAATGAAGTTGTTTATGACTAATTTCTGTTGGATTTTATCTTACAGTTACCTTAATTTCTGGTGGCTGAGGGGTCAAGATTTTTCTAATGAATCATTTGTCATCCCAGGACTGTCTTTCAGGTTTTGCTCACAAGATATATGTTAGAATTGTCCTTGGTCCTTCCTTTTTTTTTAAGAACACATTAATATTACTTCATTATTAGTGTGCATGACACCATTTTATATACTTTGAATCACAAGGCACCGCTTTCTTTTATTTTTTACTTTTAGGAGGTACCAGGGATTGAACCTGGGACCTTGTACATATGAAGCAAGCGCCCAACCACTGAGCTACACCTGCTCCCAAGGCGCTCCCTTCTTAATAGGTGAAGCTTGCATTTTCACTGGGATAGCCTTAGCTTTTTTTTTGTTTTGTTTTGTTTTTAACTGAACTTGAAAACACTAGCGAAAGCAATGATGTCTTGTACCATCCTTAGTAAGTGAGCAGAAAAATCTATGGACCTTATGACAATAAAACATCTTCAAAGGTAGACTGATTGCACTGTGTTCCCCCTTCCTAAAGAAAATATACATTCCTTTCTTTCCTCATTTAAAAGACTACACATGACCATCCTGTGTGCCAGAACCTCAGCCCTCTCAGGCCAGGAGAGGACTCTCCTGGTCTATATTGCCCTTGCTCATGTCAAAGAGAATCTTGCATGAGATGTCATGAAGGCTCTTTCCTTTTTTGTTTTTTAACTTTTGCACTTAAAATTTACATTAGAAGTATGCCCTGTACATAATTCTCTGATGGAGCTTTGCAGTGATGGACCAATATTCATGAGCTTGCTTCATAGTATTTCAGGTTTTCACTCATGCATTTCCAAAGGATGTAGCTCTTAGCATAAGTGTTCTTGCTCATTTTCAGAAATTTATTTTCTCAACTGTTGCAACCATACAAGCACCAGGCATCAGGATCGCTGCAAAGCAAAACATTAGTCTCCCTCAGCTTTCACCATTATTACCAGAAGTTATTTATCACAATGCTTGGGTCAACACTGTCTTTTTTCAGGGAGGACAGAGGGGAATCGTGCATAAAGACCATTTGTTATGTTTCTCAGAGCTTAACAAAAGTACTTTATGTCATTAATGTTGGTGGAGGTCAGACCAGGTGCTCCCAAGATTCCAATAGCAATCTCAGGGCAGAGATGGAACAAAAATGACTAAATTGAGGTAGGAAGGGCACAAATGAGATGACTGCTCATTCTTTCATTTCAACTGTGGTTCAGAGCCCCAGTTCTGATGCAATTCCTTCAGACAGTGGCAGAAGTAAGGTTTGCGAGAGCCATGGCCAAATAGATGGTTCGAAGATGGTCAGTGGAGTTACCCCGACACAGGGCTTGGTTTCTTTCACTACTAAATAAAGGAGCATTGCGCGTCTCACACTATAGCACGCCTGCAGCCCATATCTCGGGTCGTGCACTTATCTCATTTATAGTTTTCTTGTTTCTTAATAAACTCTTAAAAAAAAAAAAAGGGTAGTATCACTATTTCTACGGTAGTTGTACTTCCTCCTAAGCCAGCCACCATAAGGTTCTTATTTATCAAAGGAATATTAGGTAAAGAATTTGTATTTTAAGCATAGTAAGGGGAAACACATATTTTTACTTTGCTTCATTCTTCTTCTGGTGAGGGAGCTTAGCTAGAAAGACCCTTTTCTGTGTCACAGAAATTGCATAAACTATGAAACTGTGGGATGTTTACAGCAATAAAGTTTTTTTTTTTCTCTCCTCTTTCCAATAACATGCACACTCACAACCCTATTCAGCTAGTGCTAATCCAGCTCCAAGGTAAGTAATTTCTATCAGGTGCTTAAAATAAATCTCTCTCCTTCCCCTCTCTCTCTCAGCCAAGGTTTACAGAGTAAATAATAGATAAAATGTGAACCCTAAAGAAAATTGTGGTGATCATAAAAGAAACAAAAGATGCTGTTTGTACTTTCAGAAATTCACTATCATTTCAGAACAAAAGAGAGTTCAATGTGTTTTCTCTTTTTTAAATAACTGTGTTTTAACTATGACAGTTACTACAGTATAAATAGCAGAAAAACCACAAAGGTTATCATAGTTAGGTAAATGCCCTATTCAAAGAGCAACCAGCCTTTCACTGTATAATGAGGTAAAAATCACTACTAAGAAACATGACATAAAAACTCCTTAGGCCCTGGGTTTTGGGCAGATATGGGTTTCACGATAAGGGAATCTGTTGATATCTTCCTAGGTTTAGAAGAAAATTGCTCAGAAATAACTGAGCTTAGAGAAAAGTAGGCCTGAGCAGGTGGAGGGGCCCAATTCTTTTCCCATTTCATTCTTAAATCACCTGGGGAAATAACTAAAATGGATGGACACCATTCTCATCAAAGTACAAACTGTGTCACACCTTTCTGAGGGATGATGTGCAGAGCACATGACACCACCTGGTACATAAGCATCCAGCCTTTGCAACTCCGACCAGCCACAGTAACAATTCTGCTGATAATTCTAAGGGGACATTTTCATTTCTTTAAGAAATTTAATCTCCTCTTGGATGGCAGCGACTGGGGTGTGTCTGGAATAGATTTGTTTTGCAGGGGATGGAGGGAACATTTCGTTTTATTTTTAGATCTTATTTTATTTTATTTTGGTTTCCAGATAATTTTAGGGAGAACTCAGGGTCTGGATTAGAGAGAGTACCTCCAGAGTTTATCAGCTCCTAAATTCCCTGGAGGATCTGGGATCCCTGGGGACCTTACTTCTCAAACTGTGGTCCATGGACTGACAGCATCAGCACCCAGCTCACACCTATGTATCAGGATCTGCATTTTAATAAGCTCTCCAGGTGATCACAAGCACATTCAAGTTTGAGAAGCACTGCTTTAGGAAAGCAGTCCTTCCCAGAGTGAGGACTGTTCCTACTTAGGAATTTGAGGCAGTTAACTCCTGGACACAAACATTCTTAGACCTTACTTACTTCCCAGGGTCATCCTCTCATGGATAAACTAAAGTTGAGATGGAGTAGTTCCACAATGTAGGAATAGTTGAGAAAAATATGTCTCTCCACAGGTAAAGAAACCAGAGAAAGAAGAAAAATGCAATTGCGTCCCTAGTGCACTCAGTATTTTGGTCCCTGGTGCACTTGGTTGAACAACTCTAAATTAATGAGGCAAAGGTAATACTGAAATCCTTTTTCAAATGTTCTTCTGGTTTCCTGGTCTTGACACCTCATGTAATGATTTTGTAGAAAAACAATACTATCAGGAATGAAACAGAAACTAGAGGGAAGGATGACAGGATAGGGTAGGCAAAAGTGTGTTTGGCTTTCTATATTTTGCACACTTTTCTATAAGGTGTTGGCAACTCATCTGGGAACCAAGGAGCATTACATGTTCCCCGTTGAAAAGGACTGTGAGAAAAGGCAGCTGCCAGCACAGCAGTTTCCAAACCTAAAGCACAGCCACAGGGACAGCCTTTCCCGAGCACCAACCAGATCATAAACAGCCAAAGTATAATCTCTGGGGGTTAATATTTTCAATTAAAAATCAACTGTGTCAAAAAAAAAAATGGTGCCAAAAGAATGAATTTGTATCCCCACTTCATACCATCTGTAAAATTAACTCAGAATATAACAAAGACATAAATGTAAGAGCAAAATAAAACTCTTAGAAGGAAACATGCATGACTTTGGATTAGGCAACGGTTTCTTAGCTATGACACTAAAAGCAAAAACAATCAAAGAAAAGTATAGATAAGTTAGACTTCATCAAAATTAGAAAAAACAAACAAAAACTATTGTGCATCAAAGAACACTAAAGACAACTCCAAAATAGGAGAAAATACTTGCAAATCAGGTATCTAATAGGGTCTGGTATCCAGAATATATAAAAAATCATTACACAACAATAAAAATACATATAACCAATTAAAAAATAGGCAAAGGACTTGAATAGACATCTCTCCAAAGAAGATATACAAATAGCCAAAAAGGACATGAAATGATGCTAGCTAGGAGATGTAAATCAAAACCAGAATAAGAAGCCACTTCATACCCACTAGTATGACTACAATAAACAACAACGACGACGACAATAAGAAGTGATGGATGGTGAGGATGTAGATATTGAAACACTCATACATTTCTTGTGGGAATGTAAAATGGTCTAGCTACTTTTAGAAAGAAATGGAATACTGATACATGAGGAGCAACATAGATGGACTTTGAAAACATTGTGTTAAGTCAAAGAATCCTGTCCCAAAAGACCACAACTATATGATTCCATTTCTATGTAATATGATGTCATATGCAGAATAGGCAAATCCACAGAGACAGAGAGTAGATCAGTAGCTGCCAGGGGAGGAGGGGAGGAGGGGAGGAGGGGATTGGGCAGTGACTGCCAATGGGATTTCCTTGGGGGTGATGAAAAAGATATGTGATGAAGTAAATAGTTATAACGTTTGCACAACTCTTTATAATACTAAGAAACACTAATTGTACACCTTAAATCGGTGAAATGAATGGCATATGAATTATATATCAATGATGCTATTCTTAAAAAAAAAAAAAAAGGTGTATGGGAATAAAGGGACACAGGAATAACCCATGATTGTTTTATTTAAATTATGTCACTAAAACCCTAAAATCAGGGAAGCGGCTGTGGCTCAATCAGTGGGGCTCCCGTTTGCCATGTGGGAGGCCCCGGGTTCGGTTCCCGGGGCCTCCTGGTGGGGGCGGGCCCGCCCGCATGGCGTGGTTGGCTGACCCGGCGAGCGCAAGCAGCAAGGGGGCGATAAATGAATAAATAAATAAAATCTTAAAAAAAAAAAAAAAAAAAGACCCAGCATAAAACCCTAAAATCATTGTAAAAGGAGTCCGAATCATGAGATGTTGATGTTGTAAGAAAGCCACTGATATTCATAAGGATAATGAAAACAATAAAAATGAGATCATTTCTTTAAAAAAATAATAACTGTAGACATAGATGTTTAACCCAGAGGAAATCCTGTTTAGTTGGTGAAATGGAAGAAAAGGGGAAGAGTTCCCTTTAATAAAATACTCTAGAATGAGCAGTCTGTCAAATGAGTTAAGAGTGAGGGTTATCTCATTAATACAAATGCTATATAGCGACATAGGCATAATTCTGGAACCAATTTCTCCCCTACCACAGCAATTTCTTACCAATAACTGATTACCCTAGAACACAACTGACTATTGACAGACGAAATGTGGGAAAGCAAAATTTGAGATTCTTATTTTTGTGTATTAATCAGAAAATATTTAGTCTAAATATAAGGTTTCAACTTTACTCTAAACTAAGAGTTTGATAGAAAGGAATTTTTCCTCTACTGCACTATGAAATGAGTGCTTCAACAGACTTCAATGCTGTTGGCTCAAACTGCTACAATGGAAGGCAACAGGAAAGCAGGTGTCCAAATCTCTGTGTGTGCTCAAGATTAAAATCCTCCTGTTGTCATGACAGAGGCTCTGAGAAAACAAGGCTGTCACACGCCCTGAGATGTGTCAGACCTGCCCAAGTTGTAAGGCAACAGGCAAAATATGGAGTTCAGCACATCCAGAAATCAAGTACTTTCAGAGAAATTTCTATCTAAGTCGCTTTAAATAACCTTGTTATCAAAACTTATTCCAGAGGTTCTTAACCTTTTTTGTTCCACAGACCCCTTTGCCAGTGAGGTGAAAACCACGGACCCATTACTGAGTCCACACTATACTGTGTATTATTTAATAAATATATCACACCCACATGTCCCCACAAGAATAATGTTTTTCTGAATTGCAATTAAAAAAAATACCCTGTATTCTGACATGGGTACTAAATAACGGTAAATAGTAGACCATATTAAAGGAATGGAAGAAAGGTTTCTACAAGAGGAAAGATTGCCTATAACAAATACACCAGCAGTATTTTGCTCCTTAATACTTGACAAAAATATTTTGGATGTTTAAACAACTAATGAATATATGCAAAAAAAAAACTTAAATTTTAAGTTGCTTTTAAGGTTCATCAGACTCCTTTGGAGAAAAATTATTTCTATTCAGAAAGAATAAAGAAGAATCTCTTTAAAAAATAAAAAATAAAATAAAACAAATTGCCCTTAAGTCACTTAGTACTTTAAATTCTGCTCGTACTCCAGAGTGAGAAGTGATCTTGTGCCATCTACAAGGATTTTAACAAACCTGTGAATATACTTCATACCTCTGATTCTGTCTCAAGCCCCCCACTCATGTTTTACTTTGGGTAAAATGGTGATTTGGCTACTTAAATAAACGTATATTTGTTAAAGAAAAGAGTAATGATTGCTGGTAAGTGATGTGCAAGTGTGTTTGTTCACACCCATACTTACCTGAGGACGGAGTGGGCTGTAGGGAGGTTAGTTTCCTTAAATCTTTATTTGCTCACAGTACCCCAAGCTGACCCTGTGAAAGTATGCCTACATAAGGAGAAAAATAGCTACTCAGATGACACGTTCTAAGAGAGACAAGTTAGGTCAAATTGAAAATTACAGAAGCTTCATTTATGCCCTACTAAGGAATGTAAAGTAAAATGATTGGAACTTTTCAAAAATTTGGCCTTCCAGAGATTTTAATATCCAGAAACCTTAAAATTTCATTGTGATTCTTAATATGTAGCTTTCAGCTTCCCAAGTATAAGGGGACAGATCAAACAGCTTTTAGGTATCAAAAGGCACCACAAACTGATTTTGAAACTTACCAGTGTACTTGTGCCTGGTATTCAAAAAGCAAAGCAAGAATTAGGATCTCAATACTCAAAACACATTTGGAGGAAGATGTGCAAATGTCTCATGTTTGTACACTAAATCAGTTTTTAAAGGTGGCATGTTAACTGTGGCCATTTTTTAAATAAGACTACCATTTACATTTCATTTTTTAATGGTTCTCCTTTTGACAGTTTAAAATAAAACATTTGCTCATTGAAACCCATGAGGATTTTTAATGGTTGGTGAGCACTACTTAACATTTTCTCTTAATCCTTTCCAAAAAGATGAAATGATTCCTCAGAGGATGTGTTATACTTCCTTGTTAGTAAGGGTTTAATTGCGCTTTTTTCTGGTTTGATGAAAATGAAACACAAGGCTGCAGAGTAAGTATGCACATTTCTAGCTATTTTCCTTTTTCCCTTTTTAACAAAACACTTTCTATACTTTATCTGAATTGGAAAAAATGTGTTCACCAGCAAGGCCTATGCCCCAGTGAAGTCACACTGTCCTGAGAGGAAGGGGTCGACAAACCTGGTCTCTGCGTTCATCTGCCCCAATCTGCAACGCCTCATTCAACATCATATCCTTTAAGCCCACAAACCACCTCACAGTATCTAACCTTCAGTACCAATTGATCTAAGATGTCTAAGCTTTCCCAACATATTATGGAGGATTTCAAGGCATTTCCTCTTCATAGCTGGGGACTACCTTTTCTCACTAACTGTGGTCTGTTTCACTTTTTTCTGGGAAACAGGAAAATGAGCTCAAAGTTTATTGGCCTAGCAGTACATACCACAACCACCACAGGTGATGCAAACACAAGCTCTCAAAATCTGGTGTGAGCATGCAACAGAAGGCACCCCTACGTACAGAGCCACCCTTAGTGGTCAGTAAATCTGGCTTTGGAGTCATTAGACCTGGATTCAAACAAGGCTCTGCCTTTCATTAGCTGCTGCTTAGTAGCAAGTTGTACAGTCTTTTTAAGCCTCATTTTAAAAATTATCTGTGAAATGTGGTAAGGATTCAAAAAGATATTTGTAAAGTGGTTAATTAGTACATAGGGATGTGGTAAGGATTCAAGGAAATATTTGTAAAGTGGTTAATTAGTACA